>BJBW01000650.1:0-84596 GCA_004320125.1 Scolopax mira | reverse complement strand
GAGTGAAGTCCAAATAAATTAATTTGAACCTCGCAGTGAAGTCCTTTCTCCCCGTTTCGTCACATAAGAAAAAAATAAAAAGTACTGAAAAGAAGGGAAGATCTAAGATTATCTTCCAGCTGTCTGCCTTACTTCTTAGATGAAGAGTGCTATTTATGCATTCAGAACCTAATCCTGAGTTGAGGTGAAACTTGGTTTCTTCAAAAGAAAAAACAGAAAACACAACAAATACTTAGCAAACATGCAACTTCATAGTTTAAATACATCTGTATATATAGGGAATGTTTTTTTAGCACCTCTTTTTTACCTGAAAGGGAAGAGACAACCTTGCTGAAAGACCTCTTATCTTTATTCAGAGCTTAATCCAAAATATACCAGAACTGTAACAACAACCTCAGGGTTTAGAACAGTTAGAAGGAGAAATCAGTAGACTGATCCACTAACATCAAGACATAAAATATAAGAGGAGGAAAATTAAGCCTACAACATAAAACAATGCACTTAATGTATCATATACACATATAAGGTTTTTTCTAGTTATCTGAATATTCTAATATACCATTAGTGAGTATTTCCAGGGAAGAATGGAGAGAGGCACAACTTCTCTTCCTAGAAGGAATGGCAGCAAAATTTGAAGCCATTGGAAAAATAGGTAGACACTTGGACTTCTCAAAGAAAATCCACATTTTACCATGTTCTTTTGAAAAAATGAGAACAGCAGTTTAAAGCTTAGTAACACAGAGGGAATTGAAAACAGAGTAGAGTATCAAAGAAAAAAGAAAACCATATAGAAACAATTTCATTAGATGGTTAAAAAGGCTTCTCTGCAGAGAGAATCACAAATGCCATGAAGAAGTGTAAGGAATTGATCCTCATGAATTAGATCCCAAAGAAAGGAGCAGGGTATGCTCAGTTAAATAGTCAGGAAGTAACGCAAATCTAACAGCAAGAATACTTTTTCCCAGGCACCATATAGGTAAACTGGGGCCCTTATTATCATAGGATGTGAAAGCTAGAAGCATAAATATGTTCAAAAAGGATAAGACAAATTTATTAAGGATTGTTCCATAAGCTTCCCTAAAACCTTTTGATCATCTTTCACCTTTCCTTATTAAAACCAGAAAATACGGAGTTCTACTCTTTTTATTCTGACTTTTTCAGATGCATGTTGATGACAGTCTTGACACTGAGTCTTGTCAGAAATGACAACATTTGCAATGATTTGCATTTGGAATGATTTGCAAAGAAAAAAAAAAAAAAAGAAAAGCAATATATACTGTCTTATTTTCCAAAGCACTACAGTACATACCCAGAAACAGGATCATGAGTTAGTTTGTTCTTTTACTTTCATGTGATATAGCTTCCCATATGTTACATTTTAACCAGTTGTTTGTAGTGGTTTGAGGTAAAACAGAACCAATTTTCCATTACTTTGCAGCTAAGCCTTTTGAGCTAACTGAACTCTCTGAAATTAACATCATATTGTGCTGAAACTGTTCACTCTCAAGAGTGGTAAAACTTGTGTTTATAATTTATGCCAAGGAATGGTATGCAGAGGGGCTCTTGCTTATACTTATTGCTATAAGAACCAAAGTCAGCTAACTTTGCTCTATACCTTGTTGGAGGGTCATAATTGGAAGAGGAATGGACCAGACAGGTGACCCTAAACTGACCAACATGGTATTCCATCCCATCTGCATCATGCTCAGTATAAAAGCTGAAGGATCAAATGGGCCAGCCTCCTTCTTCAATGGTTCAATGGCCTCTGAAGAGGCCTTTGATCCTGATCCATGTATTCCTGGATCCAGATCTGGAATCCAGTTCCCATCTGTTGCTGAGTCCAGTCTGGGACGTCCCCAGTACATTCCAGTGACGTGATCATCATCCTGGGAGTTTTTGTATATATTGTATATAATTTCATTATTTTTATTTTATTTGAGTAATATTTCATTGAAATAGTTTAGTTTCTTCTCTTTCTCACTCTCCCTCCTCTCCTTGGAAAGAGAGGTTGGGGAGAGCATCTGTTCCTTTCAATGGCCAGTCTGGCATAAACTATGACAGGTATTTGAATTTCTGATCTAAGGGATGTAATTTTAGCTAATAGAACTTCTGAAAAAAAAAAAAAGTTAGACTGAACAGGGCCTCCAAGAATGGACCAGACCCTTGCTCAGGTTAAATAAAACATAATTCTGCTGCTTTCCATAGAAATGTACCAATATAAACTAGGAGATATATAGAGAAGCAAATCTCCTCATAGCCCTGACATTAAGTACGTACAATTCCCACTGTTTCATGTGAGACTAAAACCTGCTGCCATGCTCACTGAGCAGTTCTAAACCTGTAGTAGCTTGGAAAATTGTTATACAAATTCCTTGAACCTAATTTTTCAGGTCATTTAGCTGCAGTTAGAGTATATATCCAATAACACATTCTGCATTATGTAGCACATGGCATCCTTTGGGATCTCTACCCTGAGGCAGAGGGTGGGCTGCTTTGGAGCAGGATAAGAGGAACCAGGTAGTGGGACTCCCCTTCCCCACTGCAGGGAAGTGAAGATATCACAGCCCAGAATGCGGGCTTCTGATTTTAAACACCATAGCGCTAAATTTCTTGTGAGAAGTCTGTGAAGTTATTTTGACCCTCCTGTCTCAGAAGAAGCAATCAGTATTTTGGCAAATTTCTTCAGCAGTATAACCTCTGATGTACAGCTTCCTGGAGCTAAATGAATTAGCACCATCCACAGAGCTCTCCTATATCACTGCTGGTCCCCTGAAACACACAATGTGCACCCTGCCAGGCTTTCGCTGTAGTAAAAACAAAACTAGCTCAGAAAACCATTCAACCGCTCACTTTATTTCATTATATTTTAATTAATTCTTTTGAAAACTCCTATGAGAAAAGGATCTGAACATTTTCAACATTGAGTTTAAAGCTAAAATTAAGGCAATGAATCAGGCTGTGGGAAGCTGGAAGCTAATATTCTAAAAGTATGTGCCATACAGCACAACAGATTGGAAGCTGTGCACATTTATTTTGAATGTTGACATATAGTACATGTTTCCACCCCCAAATTATGGCTTGTTTCTCTTTAGGATAAGAATCTTGTCCTGTTTTCTACTAGAAGCAGAACATGCCCCTACCCTTCAATGTTACTACAATAAACTACCAAAATTTGTCATCGCTATTAAAAAAAACCCAACAAGCACCTTTGTTTAGGATTGAAAAACTTATATATATATGTATATAATGAATGTATTTGGTTAATGATAAGAACATAATTTTCTCTTTTGCCCTGTGATATATAAAACTATCATAAGAGTAAAATGTCAGCATGACCAGATAATTCTTTGATTTGATTACTTCCTACTAGTTTCCACCAGACACATTATGGTAATTTTAACCATTATGGTAAGTGTTATTATAGCATTTCAGTGATTTGAATCAGCATAGATTTGAATCACCTTTGGCACCTGTAACCAAACATGTGATTTTTTCCACAGTTTTTAATGGACAACATATTTTGGGAAAGTTTTTCCTATTCTCATACCAGTGATCCAACGTACGGTTGGTAAGGCCAGGGAATGCAACACAGTAAGTAGCTTCAGTAGCCCTGACATAAAGTCAGTAAGAATAGTCATCTTTTTCATGAAGGCCTTGTTGGGTCCTACACTGAAATGCAAAATAGTCAGGCATAAACCCCACACTACTCAAAATGACTGTGGTTACAGTCCAATGGGGAGCTCTCTAACAAGTTTTAACCTCATGTCTTTGTGGAAATTTAACACTCGGCTTGCTTGACAGAAAAGGACACTCTAAACCACACTCTGTATTTCAACACAAAATCAAAATTTGGTTTGCCACACATTTCCGAAATGTTGTTCTATATCTGTTCTTGACACTAACTGTATTGCTTTTTTTTCCCCTTGTTACTTAGAAGTCAGAGGAGTGTTTTATTCAAAATAAGAAGCCTCATGTCTCGGAATTATCAGCTGATACTAAAGCCATTTGGGCCTCTCCTGTGTACCCCTCATGGAGGGGCAAAGGCTCTTCAACAGCTCTCTGACAACTAAGAAAAAGAGCCAAACGTACATAAATAATTGGATGCAGGTCTGTGCTACTAAAAAGATGGTGATATAATATGTCCTATAGAATAAATCAAGTGTCAAGAGACTTAAAACCTATTAGTTAGAAAGAGGAACAAACCCACTAAGTTCAGATATAGATATAGTTCAGTGAAAGAAGTTCACTGTTGTGGAAGACTAGTAAGAACAAAATAGGAAAACCACACACACTTTTTTGATTGGTGTTATGTTGTTTTATCAGTTTTCCTCTATATTTGTGTTCTGACAGGTAAGTATTTTGTTTTGAAGAGAATCTCCCAAGTCACCACAATTTTAACATCTCAAATAGTGTAAATGGGAAATCTATAAAGGCAGCCAAACACCTTTGGATGTAAAAATGTGATACAGTTTACTTAAGAGTATTATTGCCACTTGCAGACATAGCTGAAAAAGAGGGATGAATTGTGGAATATCATTCAGACATCCAGAGGCAGACCCAGTGAGTTGACATTAGGGCAGTAATTAACATGGGCAAAGGATCTAAGGCTGCTAAAAAACTCAACTTGAAGATTAAATTCTCTCAAGACCTTTGTGTGCATTTTTTAAGAAGGTATACTGTGGTTTTTTTATATTTTTCAAATAGAGAATCAGAAATTATTATACTTATAATTTCATTTTTCCGTGGTGCTATAGTGATTTTTCACTGTTTATTATTGTTATTCATTCTTATTCATTCTAATATTTAAAGAGGAGCATAAAGTGTTTCAAGATTAAATTCATAAAAATAAGATTAACACTACCAAATTAAAAATAAATTATTAATTTACAATTTCTTTACTTATTTATTTAGAAATTTAGGTTAATGACAGATAGACTAGTATTTTCAACCTTTTAAAATTACATCAACTAGTTCTAAGACAATGTCAATAACAGAGACGGTACTTGAGTAAACATTAGTAAGTGGCATATAGCTATTTACTCATCCTTAATTTTAAGGGGTATTTGGTTTGGTTTGGTTTTAATAATGATTGGTGAGAAGGTAAAAGAAAGTAGCATTTGACAAACCTTATTTATTATACAGACTTACAATTCAAACTTCTCAGAACTGGAAAAATGCTAATCTAATAGAAAATGAACCTCATGCCCATGACTGAGGGATTGAAACATTGAGTTAGACTTCTTACTTAAATGACAGTTATGAGAAAGAGTAGAAAGGGTAGGCACCTCAGAAAATTGCTGAAGATTCAGAAAATTTGCACTGTGTTTGGCAGACTCCATGAGTCACCTGAAGAGATAGTACCCAACATCTTTTCCCTGAGAGAGGCCAAGGGAGAGCAGAAGAGGAGATCCTGAAAAAACAAACCACTGCTACTTAGCTGGTGCTTCTGTACCAAAGAGAAGAAAATATGCTAGAAAGTTCAAAGCAGGCCTCATAACTTCCCCACTTTCTGTTCACATTTCTTCCCAGGCAACTGTTTGCCAGTAGCATGATGACTTCCCAATCCTTATCAGTCCCATGGAGGTCAGTGACACTGGAGACTTATCCTGGCCTCCTTGCCAATCACCCTTGCAAAAATTAGAAAAGATCAGAGGATGCCTTTCACTAACAATATAGACAGCACAAGTAGAAATTGGGAAATGCATTTTATGGAAAGATGGTATTTAAAAAGGTAATCACATGAACTGTCATATTTAATAGACAGGGCTTCACTTTTTCACCTGCCAGAACTCAGACAGCAAAATAATTTCTGGAGATCTGTTCAGATCTCAAACACTGGTGCTAAAAATGTCTGGATTCCTACATAAATGATTACTTTAAAGAAATTTATTTTTCATCTGATGTTGTTATTATTGTTATAATTATATGCATTTCACCCTTCCAAAGCCCATACAGCTATATAATTGGGGAATATTCCAGAATTTACGATTTCATTATAAGGAAAAATATATTTCATGGTATGTCTGTTTTCTCCTAACTTAACATGAGATCAATGAAAGACACCAATGAAATTATTTCCTTATTGTAAAAAATGAAGTGAAAGAAGGAGAAAGGAGAGGAGGTGCTTCAGGCATCACAGCAGAGATTCCCCTGCAGCCCCTTGAGAGACCAAGGAGGAACAAGTATTGCCTTGCAGCCCATGGAGAAGATGATGCTGCAGCACATAACTGCATGGAGGACATAACACCGGAGCAAGTGGATATTTCCTGAGGGAAACTGCATCCCAGGGGGAAGGATGCATGCTAGTGCAGGATAAGAGTAGAAGGTGCGTGCAAGCTAGTGTGTGAAGAGTAAGGAATAGTAGATAAAAACTTATGACCTGACCACACATCCCCATTCCCCATTCCCTTGCAAGGGAAGGAGATAGAGGAGTTGGGAATGAGGGACTGAAGTTGAGCCTGGGAAAAAGGAGGGAGTAAGAGAAAGGTGGTCTATGTTTTGTTGTTTCTCATAACCCAAATATATTGCAACTGGCAATAAACTAAATTAATTTTCTCCAAGGTGAGTCTGGTTTGCCCATGATGGTAATTGATAAGTGATCTCCCTCTCTTTATCACAGCCCACAAGCTTTTCCATCTTATTTTCGCCTCCTGTTCTACTGATGACAGGGAATGAGAGGGCAGCTGGGTCGGCAGCTGGCAGCTGGCCAAGGTCAACCCACCACACTTGGTAGTCAGAACACAGTTCTTACATCTGTCATTTCTCACCTCTGCTCCCTGTATTGGTACTGATGCCAGATACTGTCCGTCCTTTCTGTCTTTTGACAGAATCATAAGGTCACTACCCTCTTCCCGTTTGAGTTCTTTTAAAAATGACTTCAATAAATCGAATAACTGTGGCTATTAATAAACAGGTAGAAAATAATATCTCCAATAAAAATAAAAGCAAACATATAGAATGTTTTTATTAATTTGTAGACTTCTGTTCAATGCATTCATTGTAGAAAATCTGATCCTATATTGCCTATATAGGCAATAAAGGTAAGACAGATTATTTGAAAATTTGACTTTTGTGAAAAAGATTAATCTTACCTAGTTCAGAAGTTGAATCACTTACTTGTTTAAATTAGTCTCTTTGAAGTCCAGTGATTTTTCATTTTGTTGCACAGTGTGCAAATAGTCAGAATAAATCTCAGAGATAACAGTTAATACCTTTCTTTTTCATTAGAAATTGGCAGAGAAAACAAAGCAGTTCCAGTTAATCTAATTACAATACATTTCTATTTTAAGACAGGATTAAGATATTTAATATCACTAGCACACAAAAATCTGAAATCTTTAAACTGGAGGCTCAAAAAACCTCCTTTGGTTTTTATTTCTATGCCCTGAAATCATTAATGTTTGATTGAAATCATCAATGATATCTAAAATGCAAAAGATTAAACCCTCATTAAAGCCTAGTATTTCGTGGAGAATTTATAATTTTTCAAGTAATAGTTAGATAATTTTGTGCCAGACTTAAAAACAAATAAACAAATCCAGTTCCTTGTATACTTGTGTAGATATTGAAAAAGTGAGATCCTCAGTTACATTTCAAAGGAGTTTTAAACCTAGAGGAGCTAAGAGACTTGGCAGCTTTACTCTGAGCAGGTGTTAGGTTTCTTTTGGGGTATCATTAATGATGGTCAGGCCAAAAAGTGCCACATCTGAAGCCAAATCTCAAATCTTCAAAACCAAGTGTCATCCAAACAAGTCTTTCACCAGTAAATATCAACAAAAGAAGACTGAACTGGATACAGATTTTACAAGCACAATTGCCTCCTTCTCCACTCCCCCTCCCCACTACTTTATGGTCTGCTTTGATATAGCTTGTTCATTTTAGCAGTGTTCTAAGTAGCACTAAGATCTACACTATGAAATATAGAATTTGTTATGAATCAGGATTTTTTCAGCTTCCTTCCCTTCTAATGTTTACGTATTTTTTTCTTAGTTAGGCAATATTTTTATGAGTTAGGTAATTGAATTGGAGGCAACAAGCTTCTGAGGTCTTTAGAGCAATTTGCTACACTACATGTGTTCACAGCATGCATCAGTACAACAGGTTGGAGGTCCTTGCTATCACCCCTTCCTTCCAACCCTGATGTATCTTCCTGCCACTTGCCACAGGCCATTCTGATATTATCGTCATTTTCTGCCTTCCCTTTCCCCCACCACCCAGATGGTGTTGTTTCTTCCTTCTCATTTGCCTCAACCTCCAGTGCCCCATACATTTTGTGCAAGAGCACACAATCTGAAGACCGTACTAAACCAGGAAGTCCTACACCTGGGCTCCAGGAAGAGTGCAGACTTCCCTCTGAGGAGGGTCCACCTGGCATATTGGGCCCTCTGTCCCCCTCAGGAAGGAGTTCCCAACAACTATAATCCTTCACTATTTCTTAGAGGGTGTGGTGGTAATCCGGGGTATGTGCTTTTTTGGCCTAGGAGGCATCTGTCATGTAAGGTGCTCCTTACCTACATCCTTGTTCAACTGGCCATTCTCAAGCAGAGCCTCAGATCTGTTCCTCAGAGGTACTTGACACGGGTAAGGTGGTAGGTTATCTGGTGCCCCTACCACAAACCTCTTTCCACTCACTCTTTTCATTTATGCTTTTGTCTTCAGCCTGACCAGGGGTGCCTACAGGAGCTCCTGGATCCTTGCTACCTTTCTCCCTGTTATTCTTCAGTCTTTCAACTTCTTCTTTCAGTTCTGCCAGCATGCTGAGCAGATCATTGATCTGTTCACATCTGAGACAGCAGGTCTCGCTGCTGTCATCTGTTACCAGTAAAAAGGTCCTGGCACTCCCTGCAGCCTGTGACCTGGACAGCTGCATGTTTCTGGGGGAGCTCTGTCTGGGTTCCACATCCATTCTGTTTAGGGTTGAGCGCATCACCTTCTTCCGGGTCGAGCCATAGCTAAATCCTACAGAGGAGGGTGAGGATAACCAGGAGGACTCACCTGTCTAACTGACTGAGCTTCGGGTTCCTCCCTGCAAGTACTTTGCCACACCTTGCACTTGCATGCTTTCCTGGTGAGAAAGAGGCCTCTTTAAGACAGGGACAGGGGGAGTCATTCCGCCCATGCTGCCTCCACAACCCACCCACAAGCAGACGGGTTCTGGCAGGGGCCAGTTAGTTCTACAGCTTCAAAAGTACTCAAAAAGTGCTCCTTGACAATCTCCTCAGCAAGATCTTGGCGTACAGTCCACTGCTATTCAGGAGAGCTCCAAAAAGTCCTTGAGCTTTATGCGGAGGTAAGATGATAGATTTATAGTCATATTTGCATATTGACAATAGCACCAGTATGGTGGTGAGGTGGGCACATTTCTCAAGTTAACTTTTGACTATTGTTGTGTTATCTGTCTTCCTGAGACCACCTTTAAACCCCAGATTTCACCATCATGATAGATGCATCCATTAGACCACCACAGGTCGTTATCATTTGGGCAGTGTTACAGGAGATAAAGGTCAGGGTGGCACCTGGAGAAGGGGAACACACCATTACATAATGTAATTACAAAATCAAATTTTTTTGAGATCTTTCTTTATATAATAGATCATGTGACAACTTGTGGGATAGAACATAAGATTTAGCTAGCTGCCAATAAGGCTTCTTCTACTAGGAATCTCAAGAGACAATGAAGCTCATAAACTCCATTATCAAACCCTTACTACATAGACAAAACGAAATATTAAATCACATAAACATAATATGCTTTAGCATTCTGTTATTACAAACTTGGTGTGCAACGGTATGTGGTAAAAATGTTATTAAAATTAATAAGTTTATTCTGTGAAAAGGCCCGTTATCAAGAAAACCAGAACAGAGAAGTAAGGTTGTTATGCAAATTTGAGAAGTTACTTCATTGTTAATATCCTCATTCTGATGCTGAACAAGATTAACAGATCAAAAGTTTTCTTCTGTTTATATCTGTTCAGGTAGATTCCCAAGTCTTCAGGATTTTTCAATAGACTTGACTATAAAATCTGTTTTCAAGGAAGGGGTTGGACCTATATTTTCAAGATTCCAAATTACTCTTAGCTTAAAACTCAGCAGTTGTAAAGCTGCATACCTTGAAACAAAAAAAGAAACACGTACAGAAACACTTAATCAGAAACCTATTCTAATAGTGCCACCTGAAATTTGACCTCACATAGGGTAGCGTAATAAGCCAGGGATATTCAGTCCAATGAATCAAGCATTTGAAAAGTTTTAAAAACAAACATTTCAAAAGGTCCTTTCATTGTAATTCTATAGTTTCCACTCAGCTCACTTCTAACATCCCAATTATTATCTAAATTTTTCAAGCTCTTCTCTTTGCTGTATTTTTTCTTGATAATGAACTTTAATATAGCATCAAAAATTGTATCAATGTAGAGAAAAAGATTCTTTATTAAGTGTACTTTTACATAGAAAAAATACATCATTGCATTTTTAGTGAGTACTGTCTTTTCTTGAAGAAGACAGCTTTGCTTAGGAAGAGTGACACAAAGAAACAAAGGAAAAGATTTCCAGCAGCATTCAGTTTCTCTTCTTAATGGAGTCCCTTCATTGTACCCCCTGTGACATGCACTTGCCATGTGTAAGCATGTCAAATAGCATATCCTTGGAAAAGCAAAGTTAATGCTATAATAAACATTTAATAAGATGAAATTATTGTAAACAATCCTTCTCTGTGCTATCCTGTAAAGCCTACACATTGTACCGATCTTAGGCTCTGCAAGCAGTCAGTCTAATATTCCCAGAGTGAAGTGAGAAAATATGAAAAGTGACTTGCTGGGGGATTGTGACACTATCACTAGCTTCAGACTGGCATGCATTCAGGTACCATCATCACATTTGATATCGCAGAGTCTGAATGACAATTAGAAACAGGACCATTTCTTGTAAGCCTTCTCATCAGCTCACACACATTCCAGGTCCTTCCCAAAGGAAAACTGAAGTCCATGGTGCTTATAGATACAAGGACAGTTGGTCCAAGATACATTTTCAAGATTAGGGCTTGCGTTTTCTAGGTCACTTGAATTTGGAAGAATTTATGAAGCATGATGTTCCAAAAAAATTGAAAAATACTTCCATAAAATTGGGTAACAGTACATATTTCCAATATTTCAGCGTGAAAAACTTAGTTAAAAACCAGACCCTACAGCCAGTGTAGCATTCCTCCTGCAAACTATCTCACTAGCCAGAGAATTATGTGATAATTTGTAAGTTTATGAAAAGGTGAAGAAATAAAACAACATACTCATGCTTCCAAACACAAAGGATTTGGTTCTTTACCAGTTATCAGAAGAAAAGGTGGGGGTTTTTTGGTTTTTTTTTGAGAAAGGAAGAGAGGGTGAGCGGAAAGGGGAAGAAAGGGCTTCTTCCTACAATCCCCCTGTTGTTTTCTGAAAAGCTGAGTAAGTACAGACAATACTTTCACTTATTTATTTGTTTTAGTGTTAGTTTAATTTAATATTTATGAATTTGTTTGGCCTTCGGTCTCATTATTATCTAGTGACCACTGTCAGTCTTGAAGGCATCTTGATTTTAGAGCATTCAAAAAAGTTCATGCAATGGTCATCCTGAAAAGGACACTTTAATATAGGCTAATGTACATCTAACTCTGTAACTGCCACAGGAAGTTATCCACTAAATTAATCATAACAAATTGGTGATATTTAGATTAAACATTATATTTATCTGTTTAATATTTTCTGACCTTATCAGTCAGAGAAAACTTAGAAGTTACAGATGTAACAGGACATGAACAGGACATATGCTTTTTCTTCAGCAAATGAACCACAGTGACTTTTACTCATTATAAATAAATACAAAAGGTTGAGATATCTTAAAAGTACATTTCTCACTGTATCTGAGATGTTCTGAAACATTATTTCTAATGTTTCTTTAAGTAAAAGAAATGCATCACCATCTGATGTAAAAATAGAACATGGAAACTAATGCAATCTTATAATTGTGTGATAACTAAAAAATCCAGGTCAGGACAATAGATGGGTCAGGAAATATTAAAAATATAGTATTACCACATTACTTCCATAGATGTACATAAAGATTAACATGTGAAATTTTCCCCCTTATTATCAAGGACATTTCATTTGCTTAGAAAGGACTAAATTCTTGCTAAGAGTCTCCTTTTCTTAATTCTGAGAATTTTACCTATAATATATTTATATCTAGATCCTTGTAAATTACTGTGCTATAGTTAAATTAATTAGAAGAATAACACATTAACCAGAACAGGCGTCAACCTCATTGCCTTCAGCCATTATTTTCTTCAGAATATCTTCTAAGAAAACATACAATTGAAAATATTTTTACCTTGAAAACAAGCAGCTATTTTAATTCTCTAAGAAGTGCTATAATATGGCAGAAAATCTAAAGTATAACTAGAACAAATGGTACTAGAACACAGAAGTAAGGATTCATTCTGAAAAATGTCTTCAAATATATAGGACAGTACGTGAAAGTTAGTAGCCAATTGTAGCTTTACTGTCTTACAGCCATTCTTGTTTAAAGTACAATTTCAGATACTTGCATTATGCAGTTACTGCTGCTTCTGTGCTCAAGAGCTCTTAAGGGAGCTGGAGGTGATGGATACCATCAAACTATAGACAACCTATATGAATGAATAATTGCTTACCATAAAATATTCCATTTTAGGAGCAAAAGACAACTGTCTTTACCTACAATGCTTTCAGTGTCTGTTTCATACTTTGGCACGTTGAAGAAACATTTTCTTAGTCATTTAAATGGACCTAAAAATTTATCATCTACTGTAAACAGATATAAGGTTTTGTATATTTAAGGTATATCATACCTAAGAGGTGGGGTTTGATTGTTTTTTTCCCAGATAACTTTCCCGGTCATCTTACAGATGAAATTTTAAAATAAGACATTCAGGTTTTGCTCTTATTTTCTATGTCTATCAGTAAATATTTATTGCATTGATACGAGGAAAGCTATAAAAGAATCAAAGTATGGTTTGCACTGGAAGGGGCCTTAAGGATCACTGAGTTCCAACCCCGCTGCGATGGGCAGGGATGCCTCCTGCTAGACCAGGTTCCTCGAAGACCCATCCAGCCTGGTCTTGAACATTTCAAGGGATTTGGTCTCCACAGCTTCTCTGGACAACATGATGCAGTGTCTTAACACCCTCACAGTAAAGAATTTCTTCCTGATATCTAATCCTAATGTCCCATTTTGAATTTAAAAACATTACCTCTCATTCTACTGCTACACTTCTTGATAAAGAGTCCCTCCCCACCTTTCCTTTAGGCCCCCTTCATGTACTGGGAGTCCATTATAACATCTCCATGGAGCCTTCTCTTCTACAGGCTGAACATGCCATCTCTCTCAGCCTGTCTTCATAGGAGAGGTGGTCCAACCCTCTGACTATCTTTGTAGCCCTCCTCTGGACCCCTCCCAACAGGTCCATGTCCTTCCTGTGTTGAGCAATCCAGAGCTGGATGCTGTAACTCAGGTGGGGTCTGATGAGAGCAGAGTAGACAGGCAGAATCACCTACCTCACCTTGGTGGCCACAATTCTTTTGCTGCAGCCCAGGATGCGGTTGGCTTTCTGGGTTGTGAGGACACATTGCCAGCTCATGTTGAGCTTCTCATCCACCAACCTCTCCAAGTCCTTCTCCTTAGAGCTGCTCTCAAACCATTCTCTGCCTAGACTGTATATGTGCTTGGGATTGCCATGACCCAGGTGCAGGACCTTGCACTTGGCTTGGTTGAACTTCATGAAGTTTGCAGAGGCCCACCTGTGAAGCTTGTCCAAGTCCCTCTGGATGGCCTTCTTTCCCTCCAGCATGTGGACCGTGCCACACAGCATGGTGTCATCAGCAGACTTGCTGAGTGTGCACTCAATCCCACTGTCCACGTCACTAACAAAGATGTTGAACAGCACTTGTCCCGGTACTGACCCCTGAGGAACACCACTCATCACTTGGAAGAAATATAGCAAAATGCTAGTTTGGTTTGAATTTTCCCTACTCCTAAATCTATGTTATTTTTCTTGACTTTTAAGCTGCTAGACTGCACTAGGGCCTCAAATTTAACTATGAAAAAGATTCCTGTTCTGCATTGATCAAAATGGATTCCTATTAGGTCTTTCTACAGCAAGGATTCTTATTTGTCATATGTAACCCGCTACCCTTTTTTACACAAGTTTACTATTATTTACATTTCTGAAATGTCAAAGATACGGCAGTCAAACATAATTCTAAGCATTACATCTTAGTGTAAAAGTAGTTTTTCTCATGCTCTGAGTTTTTCATTAAAGATATTTTTATTTTTCTTAAATTCCATACATAAAAGCCATTTACAAATGAGATCCATCTGTATATGCTGTATTTTCTTGGCTGATACATCAAGATACTACATGTCATAAATCATTGTGTCATTCTTTTCAGGACATTATTGCATGGCTTAATACAGTATGACACAACTATTAAGAACCAGATGTAGTGCTCCATAATACCACAAGTCAGTCTTAGGTACAAGAAAAGACAGTTCACCTTCAATTATGATTGGAGAACTGTTCCTTAAGAATTAATTAGCCTCCAGTCTGTTGAACAGGTCATAAAAGTAGCAGCCTTTGAAGATATGTTTGCATGTGCACATGTGCAACCTAGCTGCTGCCATGAAGTAAAAAAAAGTTCCACAATGTATTTCTTTTCCACCCCAATTTCTTTGAATGATGAATTCAAAATTGTCATGTACAAGTAACAATTTATTTCTTATACAAACATATGCACTGGCATCCACCTAATGAAGCACCTTTAATGAAGTGCACTAGTTTAAAATTAGTACGTCAATAGTTGACATCAGTTCCACTAGCACTGTCTATGTTTGGATTCATAGCCTTAATACTATCTCAGCTGACCAGTGAGACACTAAGAGAACAGTTTGAAGGTCTTGCCAAAAAATTTGTTTTGTTTAATGAAAATGAATGCTCTGATTTCTAACACTGATTTCAAAAGGAGAAAAGAAAAGGGAAAGGGATCTTTGGGACTTTAACTCCCAGGAACTGCACCGCTGGAAAAGGGAAATAGATACTGTACGGACATTTGGATATTTACACGTTAATACAACTCCTTTTTCCATGTCCCTGTTCTCTGAATAGCCCCAATAAGGAAATAAATTAATAAATATCAGGTTCCATAAATGATTAAAATCCGAACGAGATTAAAAGGGCAAACACTTTCTGACTCCAACACACCCCAGGGGAAAAGGAAAAAAAAAAAAAAAAAGAACTAAAAAAAGAAGGGGGGAGAGGGAGGGAAAAAAAGGAAGAGATAAGCCATGTCATTACCAAAATAGTTCATCTCAATCTTGCACGTACTCCTTTTAGAGTGATGACTTCATTGCTACTGCAGAAAGGAGGTTGTTCTTCCCAGGATCAACTTCTGTCACTATTCTCTTCTTTTACCTCCCTTCCAGTCCTGTCCCACAACAAACCCAAAGGCAACAGAGAATGAAAATAGAGAGGTGCTTCAGCAAAGTTAAGGTTCAATACCTACTACTATTTAAGTTAGAGAAGAGAATTGTGTATAGCCTACTGACAGTTCCTTTATGTCCCACTGAAGCCTACATACCTGTCCTGCTCAGAGCTACCCCAAACTCCTGGTTTAAAACTGCAGCTAGCATCTCCCTTTAACTTTTTTCCTTTTATCTTACTGAAATCCATTGAACATAAAAATGAGTTTTACCTACTCTGTTGAGAAGCTTTGAGCCAGCTCTGTCTGGCATCAAACACTGCTGGAAATGAGTGACTGTTGAGCCATTCATCTGATGATGATAATTGTCTGAGATTGCCAACCTGCAAATTTTGAAGATATGAATTTTTCCATCAAAATGCGTCATTCAAAATTCACAAATAATTGGCATTGAGTGTTATCCAAGCTTATTTAAAAGCTTACAAAGGGCATAAATTTAAAAAACCCTGACCAGTCACAATCAACAAAGGAAAAGAGAAATGCTTACAACACCCCTTTTTGTCTGTTTTCTATTTTGTGTGGTGCCATACATGCCATTTATTTCTCTTCAGTGCTTCTGGAAATCATGTACGCATAAAATATTTGAACATTAGGCTGTTACCTATTCTCTTTTAATACCAATTTTAAAATTGCATAAGTTAATACAGCAGGATTTTTTATTTCACTGTAATTGGAAAATACATAAAGGAATGAGACTGTGGGATTTGAGAACTAGGAGGTTATACTAGAAGGTTTTCTGACCTATCGTGACAGCCTACTTGCAAGAAGGCAAGAGAGCACTAATGAAAACATGACATTAGAAAATAAGTAGCTTACTTAAGACTGTGAACAGGAGTGTAAATTGAGACAAACTTAACTGGCAAAGTATGAAGCACAATGTTCAGACAAAAGCCCAGAGTAAGATTACTCCAGATATGCTAGATATCTGGAACCTAACATTTGCCAGACATGTGCAAGTCATATTCTTAAAAAAACCTACAAAAAACCCAACAAATCTCACAAAAAATCAAAACAAAAAACCCAACAACAAACAAGCAAAAAATATATGTAAGCTTGTATATTATTTCTAAAAATATTATGCAAAATGATCGCGAGATAATTGAACTTCCAATCTAACTGTAGAATAATAGTCAAAATACTTCTATGGGAGGGTGTAAAAGGAGGTTTAAAATGTACTAATTGTTTTACTTTTTCATTTTATTTATATCTTAAAATGAGTGCTTTTATTTTCTTTCCTACTTTGAAAACGGAAAATAGTGAGGGGATCTTAAAGCTAGAAAATCATACTAAAACAAGGATTCTTTGCAGCTTCTTTAGGTTTTAACCAGTTGCAAGAATTAAATCCAGTTGTCAAAATACAACCATAGTGAAAACTGGAAAGAGTTGGCATTGGATGATTTTTCTCAGCTAATGGTGACAATAGTTGGGTATTTCGAAGAACCAGTGTAATAAGAGGTGTGAGGTAATAACTACACTAAGTGTGTCAATTTGTAGCTCACTATGGCTGAACACCTTTTTCGTCTCCCTCAACACCATACTTCTAGGCTCTGCTTTTAAGTGTCAGAATGCTCATACACTGGACCAGTACTCCTGACGACAAATAAAAAGATCACTCTGACCACTTGTAAAATGTGATTAGAGAGGTATTCTTTTCATTGTCATCAGAATTTATTAAAATAAGATTCCGGATAAAGATAAAAGTAAAAGTTGTGAAACAAATTACAGAACATATAGTACTTAATAGACTGAGCTGACACTTGCTGCTGCTATTCAAAGCTTGTCATACATAAATACTTGCAGAAAATAGCAACAGACACCAATATACAAATATTTGCATTTGAAATTACACATGCTTTCTGTAATGGAACAAGCACCTATATAAGAAACAGATTGAGCATCAATGGATACCTTCCACATGGCTTCAGAAAATGGATTTTGTGATCTCAATGTAGATCAAATTGCTCACCCTGCTGCTGGGTTGCAAACACAAATACTAGTCAATGAATGTTAGCTGCAGTGGTCACAGCAAAAGCAGCACAACCTATGTGACAATTTTTTTTTTGCACTTACGTACTAACACACTGTGACTGTAACTATTAATCAGAGTCATAATAAAGATGTAATTAAGTGGGCCAGACATTTCTGAGTGAATCCATTGTGAATAGAACTACACATGCAATTTTGTGGGACCATGAAAAAAAAAAATCAGTTTGAACACAACAAGCAGACAATGTATTTCACAGTAGTACATTTTTTGTAGAAAAAGCCCAAATAATCAAAGAGACCTCCAGCAGAGTCTGTATATCTAACTAAATATTTATTTACATAGATTCAAAGAATAATTTATTTTGGAAGGGATTTCTGGAAGTCACCTAATCCATTTTCCGGCTGAAAGCCTAACTTCTGGCTAAGATAGCTGGAAGTTAGGTAATCTTGCTCAGGGCTATATCCACTTATGTTCTAAAAACTCTAAGAATGGATATTCCCCAACAGCTCCAAACAGTTTGTTCCAGTGCATAATGACCTTGTTATAGGATTTTCTTACCTTTGGGTTACCCTGACAATCACTTGTGACAGTTGTATTATACCCTCTCACTGTATCATACCCTCTGAGAAGAGGCTGATACTATCCCCTCTATGCATCTGTTAGTCAAAGGCTGCAAGCTAGGTCTCCCCAAGCCTTCTCTTCTCCATGCTGACAAAACTAGCAAGATGGGATTTAGCTACCTTGGGCAGTCAAATATAGACACTCAGCATCCCCAACAACTCAAAAGAGGTCCAGTTGGGAAAGGTTTCTAGAACATCTATCCAAATACTACACAAAGCAAAAGAATATTTTTAATACCCTATGGAAAAAACCCCAAAGTGCTACAGGAAAGATTGATGTAACCTATGAAAAGGGTAGAAAATAACAAAATTTATTTT
The DNA here is from genome assembly GCA_004320125.1 of Scolopax mira. Classification (NCBI taxonomy): domain Eukaryota; kingdom Metazoa; phylum Chordata; class Aves; order Charadriiformes; family Scolopacidae; genus Scolopax; species Scolopax mira. Next base: position 66,126 of record BJBW01000650.1, on the reverse strand, counting down.
TCTCTGTTCCTGCAACATTTTTTTCCTCTGCTTTGTTAAGTCCTATTGTACAAATAGCAGATAGAACAGGTATCTCTGTACACTACAGAGGAAGAAAAATAAACCAACCCAAGGTACTCTAGACGGAGGCAATTTACACCTGACTTGAGCCTCACCTTCAAATTCTATCAGCAGCAGAACAAGAATCACCAACTTATTTTCTCTTTTTTTTTTGTTTTTGCTTTGGTTTGGTTTGGTTTTTTGTTTGTTTGGGGGTTTTGTTTTGTTTTGTTTTGTTTTTTTCTAATAACAATGAAAACAGGAGTGCAATCTGCTCTACCTCTTATGTCCAGGTTGGTCAATTTCTACCCAGAAACATAGAAGAAGGATATCAGTCAAGTCATTTTTCCTTTTTATTTGGATTATACTTTTCTGGTCCTTGAAAACAAACAGCAGGCTGTCTGAAATATGAGATTAATAAACATAAATCTGTTGAAAAAATCTTGGTCATGGAAAATAAGATTTTCAAAATTACTTCCGTGTTTTGAACGGTTTAGGGTTCATCATGAACCTGTGCTAACATTATTGTTTTGTAGCAAAGTTACTCCATACAATCTTAACAATGTTCATAATCGGGAATTATTTTACTGAGTTTGTAACTGGAACAGGGGAAAATCCATTTTATACTGACAGAACAGTTTCACTCTTTAATAAATTTCTTCCTAAAATACTAATCCTATCCAGTATAGGTGTTAAATCTTAAAAAAATGAATAATGTGGTCCTGTAATATAGAATACGAGAATACTAGAATATTCACCTCTACCTTAAAAAATTCTACTATTTTCCTAAAAATATATTTAATGGTGACTGACTGGAGTAAGGTCAAACGTATTAATGTTGCAACTAAATAAAATTAAAACCTCTAATTTTGTTGTGCTTTTATAGAGTAGTTCATCATAATTTAATGTGAGCAATCCTATGCATATTTTTCATGTACCGTGTAAAAATGTAATTGTTTTGATGAATGATTCTCAAGGTATCCATAAATGTTATTGATTTTGCAGGAAGTGTAACACAAAAGTGATTTTTCTGGGTCATTCAAAGCAACTAAATTTACACAAGAACCTTTAAGTTCCATTTGTTTGAAAACATTAGAATATTGTCAAGTGCAATAATTCAGTAAATTCCCCTTTTTTATGAATTTAAGTGAAAGCCTAAAACTGGAAAAACTTTTTCACCTGTAATCTCAAGATTTTTTTTCCCAGTAGTGCCAAAACCCCTCTAGAAGTCCCTTTACCTGACAAAAGAATAAATGAAGAATTCCTTTTTCTACTGTAGAAAAGGTGTTTGGATAATTTTATGGACGTGTGTCAAAGCACGGTTGCTCAGAAAAATGAATTACTTCACTTATTGCAAGCACTGGAATCTTTTTACATTTGTTACATTTGCAGCTCAGATAGTCAAGATAATGGAGTTTGGGCTTAGAAGAAACAGTTGTTTGTAAGTCTAACCAGAAAATATCATATAGATTAAGAAACAGACATTGTCAGAAATGAGAAATTTGATCCTTGGAGGGAGTTAATCCTGAACATATTCTCTGCTCTGTCTCTTCTCATATCATAGTATAACAGAAAAAATGCCTAAGAAAATATAAGGCATTGAGTTTTGACATAACAGAACAGAGACAAAAGACAAAGAGAAATCTCTAATCTTAAAACAGATAAGCGTAAAAATCCACATATATTTTACTTGCAAAGCAAGGCTAAAATTAAAAGACAAGGGGGCTACAGCAGAATTGCAAAATGTTAATACTCTTCCTCTGAGAAAAGATGGTACATGTTTAGTATGCCATGTTATCCCGGGACATAACTAAAAAGTCAACAGCTCAAATGAAGCCAAGAAATGAACTGAAGCTGCTGTTCTCATGAAGTCAACCACAGCTACAAAAATTACCTCTGAAAAGTGACAAGGAGAAGTAGTAATATATTCAAATTCTTTATTTTACAGCTATTTTGCAAACTGCCAAGGAAAGTTCAGTCAATTAGAACAGTAACACTTGTTTGTCAACTAGAGCTCTAAGTCATTTCACAGGATTGTTATCAAACTTAGCAAGATTGCAACTTGGGGTGGGGCATGACTACTTTACAAGTGTCATTGTACAATTGTACATGTACAATGACATGAGTCATTTTATTTTGAAAAAGAGCTTCATATTTATTTATTTATTTATTTATGCTTTTTTTTTTTTTTCTCATTAGTTCCTTTTATTCATTTCCTATGTAACAAGTTATACGTGTAATTTGAAATAGTTATTTGTTTATATCCTTATTCCATTAAACAAATGGTAAATATTTATAATTCTTGTTTTTCATGAGGTAATGTTTTGGATACACAAGAATTACTGTATATATATGAAGCAAGGGCCTCTGCATACCGTTCTTTGGCATGTAGGACAAACATTGGTCTTATCACTCTGAGAATGAGCAGTTTTCTCCACAATATGCCGTTGATTTCAGACAGTTAGGAAAGGCTTAGCTAAAATGTAAAATTACTAAATAGAAAATTGGTTCTGTTTTACTTCAAACCGGGACATAGTCTTGTGATTTAAACATTAATGTCTCTGCTGTCACCAGCTATATCTAACTCACTCGGGTTGTTTCAGAAAAATAATTGCAATTCCCAGCTATTAACTTTGGCTTCAAATCTATTAACATAAAATCACTTTGTTAGTCCCGAAGTCAAACCTTTCTAGTGTCCTTACAAATGAGTTTGTACTTTACCCTGCTATGAATTATTCTGTACTATTTAAGAGGATTACAAAACTTGTTCACGTGAGCTCCCTCATGTACTTGGTTCTCCCTTGCTCTGGCCTCACCTAGATTATTTTGTCTTTTTTTCATATTCAGCAGCCCCTTCAGAAAGTCAGATCTCTCTGACAATTTCTAACACTTCTCTAGAAGCCTTTGCTTCTGCTTTTTTATTGTTGGGGCTTTTGTGGTTTTTTGTTTTTGTTTTTGTTTTTTTTTTCAATTTACACTAGGTTACATCTTGGGAGCAGTAGCTTTGTGAAATTTCTGTTTTACTTTTTATGGACGAGTTTATGTAACAGTATTAAAGGATGGGAAGGCGTCATAAAAGAAAACCAAACACAACTCAAATAAACAACACGCAAAAGCAGCCACACCAAAAGCATGCAAGCAAGCAAACAAGCAATGCCACAGAACCCCTTAAACTATGTAAAGTGGATATTCACACATAAGTATGAATGGCAGTAAGCACTGACCACTCTAAGTATGCATGTCAATGGTCACTCAGTTTATGGCCAAAACAATGCTATGGTTATGAAGCTTATTTTAATATGCCATCAGTATTTTTTTCTTATAATTGAACCTCATGAATTTTTATATTGAGATCAAATACTTCACATAATTTTTCATCTAATTCTTATTTGCCAACTTTCATTACAAGTATCCTCAAAATTGCATTTCCGTTTTTCAACCTAAGAACATGAAAATGGTTTGGCACTGCTTTTCCAACTCTCACATCTTTCTTGTACATACAACCACACATGGATTTTGTTTGTTTGTTTAATTTAGGACTTCTTATCTCCTCCACTCTTCAGAAAATTCTTCATACCTCCCTTCCCCCCCCAAAAAAAATCATGCATGCCCTAGATTTTTATTTTCACTTAAGGCACTTTTTGTACAGGAATGGTAACAATATGGTACAAATTCAGTTAAAATGCTCCTGGAGAATACTGTTTCATTTGTGGAGGAGAAAAAGTCATCTTTATGCATCTTGTACTAGGAAATTAAACACATACTTTCAGAATAAAAAATAATGTGGCAAAATAGTTGTAAAGTTGTCCTTATCTTTTGATCTGAAATCATTACAATTATCGTTAGCCACCCATAACTGCTCTTCAGTACTGAAATGAACTTCCATTAGATTTGTCTTATTTTTCATATACCTGTAAGAGGCCGTCTAGGTAATATAACTTGAATGTATACATACAACAATCTCACCAAAATTTAAGATATGTGAAATATAAATTTTGCAGAATATTAAACTATTTAGAAATTTATTTTTAAGAACTGGAATTACTTTATATGTATACAATCAAATGCAATTCAAATTCCTAGAGAAATGGGATAAAATTACTTTAATGAAGTCACTTGAATGTGTAAATATTCCAAGATGTTAAGTTTTTTTTTTTCAATTCTAGCCATCAGAAATTCTTTGAAGAATTTATTGTTTTATATAGGGATTTTTAAATATAAAGTTGTACTGGTAACACATTGAGGGGCAAGCAAAATTTTCTTTTCAAACTTCAGTGTTTCTAGGGCTTACCACTGACCACATCAATTTAATTCAAGGTTAATCTTTTTAAAATACCTGGAACTAAATTGCTCTAACTAACTAGGAGCCTAGTTTATCAAATAGACCTCTGTGACTTATAAGTTTCATGATCCAATTAATTCAGTCATATGCAGCAGATACAGTGTCTAGATATATCAGAAGCTGAAGTCTCAAAAGGCCAAGCATAATAGATATCCAAAACAGCATTAGTCTAGGACTAAACTCATAAAAGTTGGAAGCTATGTTGTGTGAAAGAAGTGTGTATCAAGTGAAATATTATATACACCTTGAAACAATTTTTGGTGTTTTCTTTTATCAATATTTTTTGTGTGTGTGTTACTAATTGATCTATAGAAAAAGCTTTGAACAATTAGTGAGAACAAGTCTGAACAATTATATACATTGATGAAAAGCCTTAAACATAGAAGACACCCTTGATCAATACTAGATTCCTGTGTTTGTGTTACGGAAGAGAAAATTCATAGAATCATAGAATACTTTGGGTTGGAAGGGAGCTTTAAACATCATCTAGTCCACCAACCCCCTGAAAAGAGAAGGGACATCTTCAACTCGATCAGGTTGCTCAGAGCTCTGTCCAGCCTGACCTTGAATGTTTCCAGGGATGGCACATCTATCACTTCCCTGGGAAGCCTGGTCTAATGTTTCACCACCCTCAGAGTAAAAAAAATTCTTCCTTATATCTATGCTAAATCTCTCCTCTTTAAGTTTAAGAGAGACAAGGAACTACTGGAGAGAGTCCAGCATAGGGCAACGAAGATGATTAGAGCACCTCCCTTATGAGGAAAGGCTCAAGGATCTGTGACTCTTTAGCCTGGACAAGCAAAGGCTGAGGGGAGACCTTATTTATGTTTATAAATATCTAAAGGGTAGGTTAAAGGATGTTGGAGCCAGACTCTTTTCAGTGGTTTCCAGAGATAGGACAAGGGGCAACAGGATCAAGCTGGAACACAGGAAGTTCCATTCAAATATGAGAAAAAACTTCTTTACAGTGAGGGTGACAGAGCCCTGGAATAGGCTGCCCAGGGAGGTCTGCAGTCCCCTTCTCTGGAGGTTTGGATGCAGTCCTGAGTGATGTGCTCTAGGCATTCCTGCTTTAGCAGGAGAGTTGGACTAGATGATCTCTAGAGGTCCATTCCAACTCTGATAATTCCATGATTCCATGATTCCATGAAGTTATTACTAAATATAGGAAAAATTTATATTATAAATTAATCTTCTTTAGTACAATAATAACAATTTAAATCCACATGTAAAGGACAGAAAAAATATTTACCAGTTTAAAAATCTGAAAAACTACTGTAAACCTTATATAAAACATATGTTTGGGGTTTTTATTAAATAAGCTTAAATGATTTTCAGCCAAAACTTGGAACTTGTATGGTATGTTGCATATGTCCTGTTGCATATGTCCATACCTGTTTTAGGAGGTAAATTATGTGCCTTTTTAAACCTTTGTCTCTTCAGAAATTAACTGCTGAATGTCTTGCAAATGTCATTTAAAAATCCAAGGGTGCATCTGCCTGGAATGATCAATTATTGGAAAGAACCAGCACTTAAAAATTAATTATTCTAAATCAAAAGATGATTGCATCTTTTATCATCATGAGAGAAAAATAGCTGAAATAGATTATGAAGGATTATTTCTTTCTGCTCATTTTATTAGTGGTTCTGTAATCTTTCCAATTCTTCTTTACTGGAAATAGAATTTGGTTCATCATTTTGCAGTTTTCTTTGAAGGTTCACATAGTGGCCTCTGTCAGAGAAAGCAGACCAGACAAGATGAATCTCTAGCCTGATCTAATGTAGGAACTGTTTTTCATGTTCTCAATGTTTCTGATAGACAGCGAATATGTTGAAGGTTGGAGAAAGAATACAGAGAGAAAAGAAAAAAAAGGAAAAAATGATGGATGGGAAGGGGAAAAGGGGATGATCTTGGTTTACCTGATGCCCCCGTGGCCGACTGCCCATTGCCCAGCCCGTCTGATCTCCAATTATGAAGGGAGGCTGTGAAGCAGCTTTGACCCCTTCCATTGGGACAGAGAAAAAAGAATAGGCAGGAACTGGAAAACATATTAAAAGGAAAGCCAAATGGACCCCAAAACTGAAACAGTATAAAACACAAATATTATGATCCCTGTGGCAAAGAATAGAAAGTAATTACCATCATGAATCTCTGGCTCCAACTGGCAAATGATACGGCCAACACATCTTATTTCTTCACTCCCTCCTTCATCCTGAGGAAGGCTGAATTCGCCATCTTTGTGATTTCAACAAACTGTTATATTCGCTGGCTCTCTGTTCCTAATCCTCTGGTCTAACTCCTTTTCCTGAAGAAGTGTAAATGGGCTGTACTTCACTTGTCTGAGGGGGCACTGCAACTATTTTTCTTAAAATGGTAGGTACATGTGTGGGAACAATGAAGTTGTATCCTTTTGAAATATTTAGCAGAGTACTTTAGTCTTGTTGGAGTGTTTCATTTCAAGTAATTTCAAACATAGGTTGTATATATATATATATATATATATATACATATATATATATGTTATCTTTTTTTAAGAGTAGTGCCTTGTGTATTCTATAAATAGGGCCTAGAAGTAGAATAAAACTTTTAAGTAAATATTAATGATACAATAGCCTGAGGGTACATATACCAGGAACCTAGGAACCCTTTTATGCCCCCCATCCTGCTGTTGATTCCTCTACATAAAAAGTTTCACAGATGTTAAACAAGTGTAAAGATGTAAATCTTCAGTGATAAGATAAATGTTCCTCTTTTCTGATAATGTATCATTGTGACTATCATAAACCAGGCAAGGACAATAAAAAAATGTATAGGAAAGACAGCGAATCCTAATGGTCCATCCTGATCCCAAGATTTTATGACAGCATAGATTTTTTAAACAAATTTCATACACTGCTTAGTAAAATCTAACAATTTTTCAAGACTATTTAAAAATCTTTTCTACATGTCCTGGGGGTTTTATAATTTATTTTTTTTAAGAAACTTCGCTATCCATTAAATTTTCACCCTAAATGCAAAACATGACTATAACAGAATATTGCTTCATGATGAATTTGCAGATTTATAAGCACTTGAGGGTTCCAGATAAATTCTTTTTTTAATAGAAAAAACTTTTCTGCCTTGCAAAATAGCTCATATCTATTTTCTAATCTGAATCTAAACTCTACCTCATGTTCTGTATTATTTTGCAATTCCAACTAACTTGTATTCAAATTTTAGTCGTCATGAGTTGCTGGAAACTGCATACAATACGTATTTTCTAGTTTCTTTTCCTTAAATACAAAAAAAACCCTAAAAGGTTTATCCAGTGGTAAGATTATGATTTTTTTTTTCTCTGCCTTGCTACTTCATTTCAGAAAAAGTCCCACAAATACTATATCAAACTTTAAAGGACCAAAGGAAACTGCCAAAACTCACCCCTCCAATACTGTACCAAACATAGAAATGTAGTCACAGAACAATATATAGCAATGTAACATTATTTTAAGAGTGCCATAGAGAACACAAATCTAACTAAGTTGCACAGAATTGAAGCAACACCTGGACCTGGACCTAAAAAAAATTATCATCTCCCTCAAATTTATCTGAATCCTGAGATCAAATTCTCCACATCATAACACGAAGTTTTATATAGCATAACATGGTCACTTTGGGCCCCTTATGGTATATAGTAATTTCAAGCACAGACAACATCAAATACGAGATTCCTGTTAAGTCAGTGGGTCCCCAAAGTGTTTGCTTTCGGGTTATTTCTTCTCCAAATAGAGCACCTTGCAAAATCCTAGTTAACACAAGTGTCTAGATTTTCATTTGTGAGTAAATGAAACACAAATGCTGTCAAAACTCAGAGTGAACATTGCTCTTCTTCCTTTGCTAGTCACAAATCTTATTTTTCTCAAACTATTGTTAGCTGTGTTTCTTTGAACATCCTCTTCCAGTTAAATATTTACTGTTTGTTTGGTGTTTCGTTTCATACGTTTTTGAGAAGAAGCAAACTTTGTGTCTGTTGTGCAAATTAGCAAACTAGCTGAAAAGACCATTACTGATATCTGATTTGCCTTAAATAGAAGTTATAAATTCTTGATCCCATCTATAGGTTTAGTTGAAAAGCCTACTTCCATAAATTTTATGTACCATGTACAATTACTAGAAGATAAAATAAACCTTTATTTTAACATATTCTGTATGGTCACTTTTTGATAGATATACTGATTCTTTATTTTTTTATAACCTACACACATTTATGGTAAGGAATTAATCAAAGCTCATTTGAACAAGTACAGTTTATTGGATCTAATAGATAGAATTATATCTAAGCTGTGTCAACTGATTTAAGCCGTCTAAGCTGACTCAACTTTCGTTTGTCCACAATGAGGATCCAAAGGAGTATTGCTGAGGTCTCAAAACAGGGTACAAGAGAAGGAAAAGGACAGTTTTTTGTAAAATTTCCTGTAGTGTAGCTATATTTAATTTCTATATTAGCAATGTTACTGATGGTTTTGTACTTAGGTACCAGATTATGTAAATTTATATGCTCCAAGCATTATATTATGGATTACTATACCTTCAGAAATATAAATCTAATACCTTAAATGTCTTAGACTACAATCTCTCCATTACAGGTCTGTACAATATTGTATTTACATTCTATCATTACTTCTCATTTTAATTATATATATTCAGCTTCAGAGAAGCTTGATTGCTTTTTTCTTCTTTCCTTTAGGATATATTTAATTAGTTTAATTCAAACATGTGTCCTTCTGGCATCATCATTAACACAGACTTAGTATAATTAGCATTTTAATGTACAATAAATAACCCTATATAAGTCAGTGTTTTACATTACTCCTTCCTTTTTAACACAAAACTGTAAACCTATTTTCCATCTATGTGGGGTTTTTTTCATTATTTTTTTTTTCTCCCAAGGATAACTGAGTAGAGAGCAGAACACAGAAATATTAATTGAATATTCTTTCACTTGTCAACTCATTTTGACCTTATTGCCCTTAGATAGCAGCTATTAAAGTGGTTGAGTCATCTGTTTGTAGCAGAGCCACTCCAGGTCTCCAGAAGGACTTTTAGGGATTTGAGGTCTTAGATTCTAAATATCTATCTTACTTTGTAAATTTGTCCAGCTTGAAAAGCTGGACAAACAAATGCAAGCAGAGATAATGAAATTGATACAGAAATCAGAAAAATAACAGTATTACCGATTTTTTTTTTTTTTTTTAATTTTAATTTATTTAAATCATGATTTGTAGTCCATGGAAATGCAGAAAAGGCTCAAAAGCTAAGATTGTTTGAAAACATAAATATAGTTTTACCTTTGTCTTTCCACTTCAGAATCAACATACTGCAAATATTCAAACTGAAAGTAATACTGCATTTTTCAGCAGTTTATGCCCTACTCCATTGGCCTCACCAATAAAATAATCCAACAAAATTAAAAACAAACCCTTTGAAATAAATTGAGGTCAGTGCAAGTATAATATCACCAAGACTCTCTAAGAATAACCTTTCCAATAAGAAGAATCAGTGGAAGAATAAAGAAGACAATGAATTCACACAGAATTTATACCTTTAAAAAGTGGCCTCAATGCCAACAGGTTTAAGAAGAACTAAGACCAAATTTTACACTGAACCTCAAACCCCTTAAATTGGCATTACATTTCACAGAGCATTTACTACCAAAAATATACTTCTAAAATAAGGACAAACTAATTTTCATGTCAGAATGAGCTGTGACCTTTCAGAAATTAGTTAAGTGGGAAGTCCCAGCAGATAAGCAATAATCAAGGAAAGAATAAGAAATTAAAAGAAAGAAAGAAAGAAAATAAAGAAAAGATACACAAGACAGAAAAAAGGCACCAGAGCTACAAATATACTATTCATATTTTTTGTTGAGTGAATATATTAGAATATACAGAGTATCTAGGAGACACTTATATTTTAAAAGCTTAAAGCACTATTAAGTTTCTATTTGATTCTGTGTTCCTTTTATTTTTGTTTTATGTGTGTATTCTTTCACAGGGGAACGAGGAGCTCCTTTCAGTCCAGGTTAATTTCTAGCTCTGCTATACTTTTTCTCCTCCTTCATCCTCTTTATGGCATTTTTGTGTTTACTGCAAATTTGTCTTTGACATGCACAATTCTGTCAATGCATGCTTAGTTCAATAACATTTAGTTTCTTGAACTTTAGAATACAGAGATATGTCATTATGCCCCAGTAATTAACTTTGAAAGTAATTGTGTCATTTAATCCTTCTCTGTTAATTCTATCATCTGTTGATAATTTCAGTTATATCATCAATATATCACTGATGTTTTTAACAGAGACTTTTGTATACATATTATCTATGTAGAAAAATTAGCTTATTTACATTATCCATTTGAAAGTTGAAAACCATCCAACTTGGCATACCTCCTTCATTTGTAAGATGGAGACACCATGACTGTTTTAAAAATATTACTGTTTTTTTAGATGTATCCACCTAGTCTGATATATTTTTCATTTTAGCAGTTAAATAAATGAAAAAGAGGAAATTTTAAATATTATTTTTACTAGACTGGTAATTTGTGAAATTACCTGTACTTCATTTCAAAAAATACATCAGAAAGTTGTTTACGACTTTCAGTTTCAGCTACTGACCTAGAGGAGCTGAGCTGGCTGTGGTTTATGCCTTTTCCTATTTTCCAAGTTATTATGGATTAAGCTCGATTTAATATATCAGACTTTTGGATTTTTTAGCATATGTGATGAAGATCCAATTTTCTCTCCATGTACTCCCCTACACACATTCTGTAATTTTGAATGAGGTAAAAAATATATAGATAGAATTATCTGAAGGAAAAAAAAAAAGAAAAAGATTGTACTGCTTTCCTTTGGTCAGCAGGATGAATTATGTGAAAATGAAGCTGTTCCAGATTTTATACAAACAGAAAGAGGGACCTTCAATTTATAAAGAAATGCACTTATATTCTGAACACAATTTGAGCAGTCTGATTGAAAAATATGTCTGATAACACTCAGAGCAGATACAGTAGAATAGAAAGTATAATAAAAAGCTTGCTCTACATGCATATAGATTGGAGACGATAAAAACCCTGAGGTGCTGGAAATACTTCACTGTGTAAAAAAAGGTTCCCACATCAATATATTAAATGTATTTTATTTTCTGATGGACAGAGAGAAAGATAATGGTCATGAAAAAATACTTACAGAGTAAAGTATGTGGTGATAGCATTGACTGTTCAAAAAAATAGTTATAATTAATTTTTGTTTACTTCGTCTAATATACACTGAAAAAGTCTGTGATGCAATAGAGCTACACACACACAAAAAATACATGTTAGCATATTTAAGTTTTGAGTTTTTCAAAATATATGCGCCACTTTCCAGAGATGACTTTTTCAAATAATTTCAGTGGATTATGTCTACAAGAGTTTATTTTCTTTAGGATTATGCAGAGAATAATGGAGAAATAAAAATAAAATAAGGTGGTAGAAAAAGAAAAAAGGAAAAAAGGTGTGATTATTTTGAGCTAAAAACGTATATGTCTGGTCCTTATGATAAAACACATTTTTGTGAGGAAATAAGCTACAAAGGAATTAAATGCAGATAATATAAAATAAGAGTTATATTTTTTCTTACCCATGCAGAATTTTAGAATTTCTTAATTTCTTATTTTATTTTCATTTTATTGTCATTTTCTACCAAAAATTTCCAAATTCAAAAAAACAAACAAATAAACCAACCAACCAACCAAACAAAAAAACTAACCTAAGTGTGTTAGAAGTTTAGAGGTAAGCAATATATTTAAGATCTTTACTGCAAAGTTATTAATTGTTAACTGTTTTGATGATTGTTGTAAAGATCATATCAATAGCTAAATTAAACAAGCTTTGGAAGAATGATAGGTAAGTAATTCTGTATTTTGAGAGATAGACTCATTATTTATTTGTTTATTAACTATTAAATATGTTTCCTGAGAAGTCCAAAGTATACATCTGAACAAAAAAGTTGAACATTTTGTTAAACCCTGTTTCTTCCATTGTTATGAAAAATAATCTCCCTTTATTTAAAAAAAAAAAAAAGAGTTAAATTTGTTTAAGGGGAAAAATATAGCTCTCAGAATGGCTTTAAATAGGATGGTCCTAATTCCCTTGCTATTCTATTCAGTAATTCTTAAAAGCAAAATAAATAATATAACCTGAAGAAGGAACAAGAAGCTGGTGTACGTTCAACATTACACTTCAACTTTCAGAGTCAGATTTTTCCTTTGCATATTTTCTTTTCATAGCTTAATGAGTCTCCCACTTTTGACTACATTATGGTGCAATCCCAGAGGAAGTGAACCCAGGATGGGATCCTAGCAGAAAAGTTCTGGTTCTGGTGTTTCTAGTTAATACCAAGGAATGGTATGCAGAGAGGCTCATGCTTATACTTTACATTACAACCAAGGTTGAGGGTCAGAAGCGGAAAAGTGTAAAGGGGTAACACCTATCCAAAAGGGACTTCCATCCCATCTCCATCATGCTCACTATTAAAACTGAGGGATCAAAGTGTCAACCTCTTTCTTCAATGGCCGCCATCTGTGGAGGAGTCTGTTTGTTTGTGTGTGTTTGATCCTGATCCATGCATTCTTGAATCCAGATCCAGATTCCAGTTCTCATCCACCACTGAGTCAAGTTTGTGACTGTTGTTTGTTGTGCATGCCAGCGACGTGATTGTCATCCTGGGAGTTTGATATGGGTTGCATATATTGTATGTATTTCATTATTTTCTTTTTAATATTGTTATATTTTCTTTTTATTATTTTCTTTTTAATATTTCATTACAGTAGTTTAGTTTCTTTTCAACTTATAAGTCATGCTCGCTCTCATTTTCTCTCCTCTCCTCTGAAAGGAGAGTGTCTTTCTTCTCTGAAGTGGAGAGAGGCTAAAGAGAGCACCTGTCATTTGTTATAGTGACCAGCCCAGCCCAAACCATAACAGAAGGAAAATGTGGTCCCAGAAATACACTATCAATAGTTCTGCATGTTTCAAAATTAAATTATTTTAGTAATTAGGACTACTTCTACAGAGGCTGAGGCAGTTCCGTTTTTTATTAATACTTTAAAATCCTATTTTAAAAAACACAATGGTTTAATGATGTAATGTGCAAAACCAACACTATTAGGTAAGAACCCCATTGACACTGTAATAGTCAGTTGTGATCTGACTGCATTGTCACAATATGGACCTTTTTAGTGTGATGGAAAAGGCAGAACTACATTCAGTACTTTATTGTTAATGTACAACTACAGTTGTAATATGCAGGCAACAGTTGTGATAGGTACCAGATTGTTGGTCTTGAATAATCTTCAGTAAGGATGACTAAGGCTTACATCTGCAAAGAAACTATTGACTGCTGCAGTGAATGCGTAGCACCTGCAATAACATTAAAACCTGATCTCTAGAATAATCTGTAATCCTGAGGTAACCACTGGACTACATGTAGGACATATAGTGAGCATTAAGTGTCTCAATAAACAAGCTACAAAAAACAATGTTCTGACTAAACAAACCTACACTTCTCAATAGAGGGAACTGCTTAGCTTAAATGTGTCAGACAGGAAAAGATTTCTTTCTCTATGACTCACGTTCACATAGGGCATCCCTTCTTCCTTTCATATAAAAATAAAAGTATCCTCTTGTAAACCAAGCATTTCCAATTTTTCTTGTGTAAAATACAGCACCCCTTATCTCTCTGGGATACTCTATTTTTTAATGGAATTGTGGCATGAGCAAGCCAAGTCAGATTATAGACTAATTTCCCTTCTTACAGTCTTTCTCCTCCTTTTTCTGTCCTCCTAACAAAGCTTTCCCTCTACAGTTGCAATTCAGTGTTGAAAACTCAAGGATTGAACAGTTTAAAACTTCCCAACTTGTTAATAATCAACACTATGTATACACACACACACATGGATTTCTAATTCCCTCCCTCCCCCCTCCAAAAAAAAAAAAAGGAGCAGGGAGTAAACCCTTGTCTTAAAGTACTGTGCTAAGAAAAGAAGCTGTGCTACTTCCATTTTTCCTTTTTATCACCTCCTCAATCCCATCTTATTTGACAAAGCAATTGCTGAATACACACCAAGGATTTTTATTCCTCCCTCTTCACCACTCCTGCTACCCCAGGGGATTATTGAAAACTACCTATCAAGTAGAGATGCCCTGGCCAACAGATTATAAACTCTTATAACAGGGTATCATTACTCCTGTCCTAATTCACTTTGCATAAAGGAGTTAATGGTTCATTGAACCAGAAAGGGCAAACAGACTACAAAAGAGTTCATACCAATTACTGAGAAGGAAGGAGACCTTGGTTCCAGTTTCAATTTCAAAGACCTTCATAAAACTTCAGTGAATAATATCAAGTACAGAAACAGTATAAGTCTTAATGAAATGTCTACAAGAGACTACAGTGGTGGGAATTGTAACAGCATTTTAAAAGAGAAGGGTTAATAATATTAATTATTTGTAATACTAGTTAAAATGTTAATTTCTGTGCTTTTAATTTTGCTCCTAATTTAAAGTACCACAAAGCCCATGGAGAAACTTTATTTCTTTATTCTTAGTTTTAGCATTGAACAATAGTCTTGGTTTTGTGTTGGGGTCTTTTTTGCATAAGATTTGTGAGAAATTTAAAATGGTTGCTGTTCAGAATATAATAGGCTTTTAAAAAAATCACGCAATTGTAATTTGTTAATTAAGTACAGGTTAAAATAGTCTGCAGTAAGAAGGCATGAAAAATAGTTACAATTGAGTAAAATGAGCAAAAGTGACAGGTGGAGGACTGCAAATTTAGTGTTGTTGATTTTAGCAAACTAATTCTTAAAATTCAGATTTACAGAAATCCCAAGCAAAGAGAAAACTTATTTAAGGACACCTATGCTATACAGGGAGTAGTTTCCATGTACATTCACCATATGAAAAATTACCTGTATATTTTAAAATAGCTCTACATATTAATTGAAACTTCTTGCCTTTTACAATCATGATAGTTTACTTTTGCAGCTTGGCAATATTTCACAACTCTGGTGTTTACACTGATTCATCAGACCATAGCACAGCAATAGCCAATAACAGGCATGGGCCTCCAACTTTAAAAATTCTATGTGATGTCTATAGTAAAATTACCAGTGAAATCTACATTTACATGAAAATTTGATATTACTGCATGGAAATCAATCCAGTCACAGAAGAATTAAATATCTATAAAAAATAATAAATAATAAAGGTAGTCATTATTTTGGCATGCCAAGATGCATAAGATTTTTATATGGGTGGATTATAAATAACTAAAGCTGAATTTTTTATAGCTGTTACATGGCTGTATCATAACCATATATGTATAGCTCTGTAAAGAGGAAGACTGTTACAGATGACGTTTTAATCCTTTTTAAAATGCATTTCCACTTATGTTCAAGGTCTTGTGACTCCCTTAAGGGAGTTAAAATTTTTAGTGTAAAAAAAAATTACATCTTAAGGCATAAAGAGGCATAAACTCTAAGGAAAGGTGTTGAAAGCACTTGAATCACAGCCCGCTTCTGAGCAACTTAGGCATATGCATTTCTGAGGACTGGGTAGCATGTAATAGATAAATATTGGTAGAAAAATTAGATCATAGACAGTACAAAAAGACAAAAAAATCAACTTTTAAGAGTTTAAGGTTATTTTTAGTAGACTCTTAGTATTCAAAGTACCAATACCTTCAGTCAGAAGAAATGTATGTATTAAAGATGCTTTAGCCGCTTCACAATAGCTCACTAAAATCTACTATATATGTGGCTATATTGCTAAAACTTCTTTAAGAGTACTAATATTTAAAAAAGCTTGTCAGATTACCTGATATTTTTTCTTTTCAAAAGTGTCTGTAGATCTTTGAGTTTATATACATATACTCTAGTTCTTAAACAACAGATTCAACTGAAATAAATATCAGACATAATAGAAACTATAATAGTAAAATACATCTCAAAATTAAAAAAAAAATTGAATGAAGTTGTAAGGAATTAAGTGAAGGGGTTCAGATATACCTGATTATTTACTTTTGTGTCATCTCAGATAAGTAATTGAAAGCTATTAATGCATATACATTTAAATACATAAATAGTAGCATTTTACCACTTCAATTCTTTGAGATCAAAGACTTAAGATATTGATGAACTGTCTGCCTGACTTCTCTGATGTTCAACTTTGAATTTAATAACTCAAAATACAAACCCACTTTGTTTTCACATTCAGAGGGTCTGTTTTCAGGATGTGTGGAGTTAAGAAATATTTGGTTGTGTACTTATTAGATGCCCCTTCACTATGTTGGATTTTTTTGAGATATGCTTCATGTATCTAAGAGTTAACTGAGGAAACTGATTCACTGTATATGAACAGGCTGTCAGATATTAATAACAGAGAATTCATTCCATGTCATTGATAAGAATTCAAATATCCTTCCTGAAGTTAAGATAAAGTATGCTAAATTCTTTTTATTTTTACTTAATATTACAAAGTTGGGCATCTATGTATTATCTGTACTATGGCGCAAAATCTGAGCCTCTAAATTTTTTAGTTACATCTATTTTTCGTTGTTGCATTCTCTGTTCCAGTCATACAAAATTTAATTGTCATCTATTATAATAAATCTCAGTAAAGAATGGTCATCTCAAATAGTCCTAAAAACTTCTGTTTTAATCATAATCCAAATGAGAACACTAGAAGATAACAAAAAGGAGCTATATATTTAAGTAACTTTCTGAATGGTAAAACCTGACTTTGTTTTGAATTCTTTCCATATTTATCTATCTCAGACTTAAACTGGTACTGTGAAGGTAAATGGAACCCAGGAAATTCAGGGCTGTAAACTTTCCTGCTTCCATGTGTATTAAATCACACTCATATTTGCTCCTCCTTTCATTCCTACACATAATGTATTTTAATAATGGCTTGTTAATATTTTGTTTCTATCCTTAGAACAAACCTTTGTATATAAAAGAGAGAATGTACATACTCCAGAGAGAATGTTGCATTATTAGAAAATATATTCATGCTGTTTCTTTCTCTATGACATTGCCCCAGATATGACATAACAAGGCAATGGTAAATGTGGTGCCTTTTTTTTAGACAACAGTTAGGACTTCCTCAAACACTGACCTAGTGAACAAAGTGAAGGGGGAATAAGTGCACTACTGAATGGAAAAATAATCACTGACTACCAATCAAGCTATTAAAAAGATTCTGTGTGGGATGTGTTCACAAGGTAATCTTAGAGCAACATAGATAAAGTGAATACTTCACTCAAACATTTTGCTCAATAACTGCAGGCAAAGTTTCACGTTACAATGGGAAATATTGCTTCAGTGGAATAAAGTGATGGTGGACTTCATAGGCACTTTCTCCAAGCTTATTTATATCCACTGAAGAAAAAGCTAGACCTACTATATAAATGCACATGCATCTATAAATATAGGAAATGTTCAAGACATAGTCTCCTATAGTCAGTTAATATTATACTAAGGGATAATTTTACAGTATCTCATCTGTAGTAAACTTCATAAAATCTTAAAATTGAACCAGGAAATGCTTATAATGTGAAATTCCAACTCAGGTTCAAGCAAAATTTAATGGGCTAAGATAATAAACAAAGTAATTAATTTAAAATAACACATTTTAGCAACTAACAAATACAAATTTTTAATTGCTTCTTTTTTTCTCTTTTTCTTCTCAACTCCTGAATAGATCTCTGTGATATGGTATATATAAACTTCTTTACTCTTTCTATCTATAAAGTGACATAAAATTATTTACCCTCTTCTTAGGAAGGATTATTTAATTTACATCTGAAAAAAAAAAAAGTTCCCTTCCAACTCAAACCATTCTATGATTTTGTGATTCCAAGACTGCCATGAATTTTTTTTGGAAAGGTGGGATTTTTCACATGGAGTGCAAAATTAATGAATCACTATAAATAGGCAAGTGTATTTGGTACATGTATTAGTGAGCAACTTCTGCTTTTCTTGGGAAGCTGAAGGCACTTAGCCTTGTGTGTTATGTTTGCTTTGAGGTATGCACAGTCAGTTCTCCTGCCCCTCTCCATCACAGGCAATTTAGTATCACCTACCTACCTCTCCCTACATGTCTGCAGCAGTATTCATTGCCTACTAGATCTCTGGTCCTCTTTCTGTAGGCCACTAACACTAAGCAGAATGCTCCAGTCAGCAACGTATTCCTTCCTAATTACTTCAATCTGGACATGAATGAAAACTCTCCTTCTTGCTGAGACAGAGCTTCAGGACCTTTACCTTTTCAGAATAACTTCTACAATCTGTTCCAGAATTGTAAATCCTCTCTTTGGTGACTTTCATCATTGGTAATTTAAAGGCTTAAAGAACTCAAATATTTCTTTTCTTAAATCTTGATGACAGATGAGGATTTCATTGATGGGCAGATCAAATGATATGCAGAAAACACTCATCATTTCCACTTAATTTTACTCTGAATCAAGTAAGTTTAATTACCAATATAACAACTGAATATGGGAGCAGAGGTATGATTTATAATGTCAGGAAAAAGCCTATTTAATTTAAGAGAGTAAATTTAATGGTATCTCATAAATTAACAGACTATAGGAATCACAGAATCATCTAGGCTGGAAGAGACCTTTAAGATCATGTAGTCCAAGTGTTGGTTTTATTTTCTAGAAGTTACAGCTACTTTATTAAATCATTTGATACTAATCCCACAGCCTTCTCCTAGACAGACACACAAGATACAGACTGGATTTATGGTCTGTGAGATGAGCAAGAAATTGGTAACAGGTTGCACTCAGAGAGTGGTGATCAAAGCTTTTTACTCAGGCTGGAAAATGGTCACCATTAGGGTCCCTCACGGATCAATACTGGGCTCCCGGATGTTCAACATCTTCATAAATTATCTGGATGATGGGATTGAAAGCACTCTCACCAAGTTTGCCTACAGCATTAAACTGAGTGGTGAAGTAGACATTTCTGAAGGGAGAGATGTCTTATTGAGAGACCTGGGTAGGCTGGAAGAGTGGGCTAGCAAGAACAGTATGAAATTTAACAAAGACAAATGAAAAGCCCTGCCCCTGGGATGACATAACCAAACAGCCCAGTACAGGCTAGGATTTGTGTGGCTGGATAGCAGACTTGCTGAAAGGGACAAGCTGGGCTGCATCCTCAGGGACAATACTAGCAGAAATAAAGACATGATCTTCCCACTCTCATCAGCACTTGTTAGTTTACACGTGGAACACTGTATCCAGTTCTTCCCCCTACAATTCGAAATAGACAGGAGCAGACTGGAGAGGGAGCAAAAGAGTGCCGTGAAGATGTTCAAAAGGCTGAAGAACATGACCTATGTGGAAAGACTGAAAGCATTAAGTCTTTTCTCTCTGGAGAAGAGAAGGCTTGGAGGGGCCTCATCATAGTATT
The DNA here is from genome assembly GCA_004320125.1 of Scolopax mira. NCBI lineage: Eukaryota > Metazoa > Chordata > Aves > Charadriiformes > Scolopacidae > Scolopax > Scolopax mira. The sequence goes on along the minus strand of BJBW01000650.1, from coordinate 46,256 downwards.
GCAGTACTTAAAGGGCTGGAGAGGATGCGGCTCTCTTTTCACAAGGAAACACGTGGAGAAGACAAGAGGCAACAGGTACAAGTTGCACCAGGAGAGGTTTCAACTTAATATAAGGAAGAATATTTTTTGCAGTGAGAACAATCATTCACTGGAACAATCTCCACAGTGATGCGGTTCAGGATGTCAGTTGGGAATTATGACTACACTTCATATTTATTCTAAGCTTGGAATTATGGTTCAAAATGAGAAACTACTCACCTAAAAGATGAGGACACTCAGTCTTTAGGGAATTTAGTTTGAGGCCAATATCTCAGCCCAAAAGGAGGGCTTCCAATCACAGACCTGCTGCTCTCAGGAGAAACAGTCAAATGGGTGTCTCTGTCAGAGACGCTATTTTATAGCCTGGTCAGATCTGAACTATGGTCACCTGTTGGTCATGGTCACATAGCTGTCATTGGTCAAGAGGTCTCCAAGACTGGCCCAGTGGCTGAGGTGGTCTCTAGGGCTCAGATATCTGGGGTAAGTTGCTGTACATGACAGCTCATGAGCTTCCCACCAAATGCACCACCATCCCCCTGTATAACAGTGTTAGATCCATGGGGGAAAGGGGAGTGGGGGGCACTCCTGCCACAGCATACACCTTCTCAACATGTGGATAATCTCAGTAGAGTTAATTTTGGGTATAGAGAACTGAGGTTTGACCGTGGTCCCCCCTCTTTCATATTACTTCTGTGAAAGTTTTCAGCTAGCAGATGTCACAGATATGCTGAGGATATTCTCTGAAAAACAATAATCACTTACTTGATTTTACTTGCTCACTTTTTTTTCCAGGTATAGCAGTATAGCAAAGCAGCTGTCTACATTTTCCATATCAAGATAGAAGTGCATTTCTAAAGACCTATAATGGATCATAATTTTTTTTTGAGAAATAGATTTTTACCTTTACTTGATAATTTGTGACAATTTTCAATCTGTTTTACAGACTTTATTACAGACTATTTCAAGTCTGTTAACAAACATTAAGCAGGGACTGAATTTCTGTAAGCAAGCTCTCCTTTCTTCAAAAAAAGCAAACAAGCAAATAAACAAACCCAAATAGATGAATAGCGATCCTTAAGAGAAAATACAGATATTCAAGAACTGTGTTTTTTCTTCTCTGGGTGTTAGGTTATGAAACTAATTTTTGTTTGATATAAGCAGATCAAATTACAATAGTTTGTGTAGAAGTTGACTTAGGACTAGGAAGGGTTACCCTGAAACAATTCTTCATGCAAAGGTTGACTGTTTGAGCTGTGTTTATTTTCAATTATTTTATTTCACTTTGAAGGTGAATCAGTGACTTAGGTATACAAACTATTTCCAGATATGGGGGGGAGTCTGAATTCACAGAATACCAGACAAAGTAATGGACACTTAATTTAAGAAAGAAAGTGACTGTAACTGAAGTTAATGAAGTATTGCAATTCTAATTGCACTTCTATTTCAAACCATATGATAATCTGAATGAACAGCTCTATAAAGACAAATCCTTAGAGCTTATCTCAACGAGTATGTGATACAATATAATGTCAATAACTTCCATTTCTGAATCTGTTATAGCAAATAAAAACAGAAAATGAACAATGATTAAACTTTAATTAGTAATAAGCCAACAACTTAATATTTTTAGCTAAATATTTCTTAAAATTTTCACTTTCCATGTCACACATGCTCTCGTATTTTTCCTTTTTGTTCTTCCCATTTTCTTTTACCTTTTGTCTCAAACCAAGACTCTCTCCTTGTCTTCCTTTTCTTTTTTTCCTTGTGATTTTCAGATTATATTGATGTTTTTAATATTACATTTTTTTTTTTAATTTTCTTCTTAAAAGTTATGGATGGATCAACATTTACATCTAAGAGACCATGAAATAAGAAAAAAATTATCCTGAAAAAGGCAAATAGATAAAATTTCTTTGGAGCTCTTTAGAATAGAGTTAAATTGATGAAAAGGTAACATGTCTCTGTGATAAGGTTTAACAATAGACATTATTTCACATATTGTATTCACGTTAGCAGATAGGCCTCATGGAAATCCCATGCGACAAAAAGGCAGATATCTCATTTTCCAAAATTCTGCTTTGCATTAGTCACTACTATTAGTAGTCACTACTTCTGAGAACACCAAGGCCTAATTAGTCGTCCTTAATTTTACATCTGCCAATGCACCGTGTACATCCATATTCATCCAAAGGGAGAGTCATCCTTCTTTTCTCTCTTGGCCCTTTCAGTACTTAGAAATACTATTACAAGTCACTGAACATAGCAGAATAGGACATGCTAGTCCTGAGAACTGCACCAGGATTTTTAAGTCTCAATAAGCATATTTCTAAAAAGACATTGCATGTATGGTTCTTTGCATTTTTATTTTTTTTAATATCACCTCAGAGTTATTCAAATTTTTTTTAAAACTGCTTTCGATTTGATGTATAAAAGCACCCTAAAAACATACAAACAGAACAACTGCAACTTAAAGTTGCACACATATATTATAAAAAGTTGGGAAGTTATCACTAACTTAGAATTTATTTTATTCACTGACATGTTTTCAGCATTGCTTTCACTAGTCAATATTATTTAACAGTGAATCGCAGCATCATAAAATGTTGTTTAGAAGGGATCTCTGTGGTCAATTTCAATCACAAAGTGGGACTGTGACAGTACGAGACATCTGACCATCCTGTAGCCATTTGTTGGACCATCTTGAAAAAAGATGTTTCAATTCTATGCAACATCCCCAGTTCAGCCTCACCAGCACTGCAGAGAGTGGTGAGAATAACTTCTCTCAAATCCTCTGCTGTTGGAACAGAATCATCATGCCATGTATATGAAATAAAGAATTTGTAGCAAATTCTATAGAAATCTAGAATTTGTTACAAATACTTGCAGTTACAAACACTTGCATTCAAAGTAGACTGAATGAGAAGTAAGACAGTTGAAGCAAAAACCAGGTCTTCTTCAGGAGGTGTTGCTTTGGTCCACTGAGGAATTGTCGCCTAAAGACTTACCTACTAGGTAGGCTTACCCACCTATGAGGAAATCATAGCATCATGCCATGAATATTACATTACTACACAGCAAAAGACACAGAAGAAGAAGACACAACCAATACACAGATTCAAATATATGACAATATATGACAATGGAAAACTAATATCTTAATAAAGATATTAACTACTTACATTTCAAACTAAAATGATGTACAGGAGAAGTCAGAATTTTTGGTAGATATACATCAGAATATTAATAACCATCTTCAAAAAGGTTTCTTTCAGGATCTTGGGAAAACTTTTAGGCATGGCAGTTCCTGTCTTAATTCAATTGATCCTCTTCAGAAAAAGAAGAAAATAAAGCGAGTGAGCAAATTCAAATCAGTAGTACCCTAAAAATGATAAAAGTAGACTGAACATTGTAGGCAGTAGCAGTACATTGTAACTACATAATTTCCATAGTCGTGTTGTTTTTTCAGCATGTAAAAAAATAAGGGGTAAGTATGGGCAGGGAAAGTAATTGTGTTTATTGATGTTAATGTAAAATTTTGAACAGTGGTATCTTACTCATCTGTGACATATTGTCTCTTTCATGTTTCTTCTATTTATTTAAATGTCTAATGTTGATAGATATGATTATATGTTTTCTTGTAGCTGACAAAAGACTCTTCCAAATTTTACAAGTGGTGATGAAGTTGAGCTTGAATTCTTGAACTTATGGCTTTGAAAGCTTCTATTAGTTATCACATTTGAAAAATTGTCCTTTAAATGAAAATTGTTTTCATGTATTTTGTGAAGTTACAGTAACAGTCATTGGAATTTCAGAATATTGTAAGAAGTTGCATAGTAATCTAGAAAATCAAACTTTGCCTTTTGGGCACACGGTTATGAAAATGTACTATCAACATTTATGAACTCATCTTCATTATTGTGTGTTATCAGAAGACAAATATATGGTTGTCTTTATCTCAATCATTTCTATGCACATAAATAATATGTTGTCATCTTTATTTTATTCAAGCATTCTTGAAAGTTGGCAGCTTTCATTGCAATATATTACAGGGTAAATTATACCAGCGAGGTATTAATTTGCATCATGAGTGGAATTCAGTCTCTAACTCTTGAGCATAGAAGTGTGTGCCATAGAAAACTGCTGTTAGAGTGGCAAGTTCTGAGTTGGAGGCTGGTTTAGAGAACAAAAAGAAAATACACATAAACAATATGCATTTCCATGAGTTTGTGTTGTATATTTTGAGACAGAAATTATTTTCCTTCAAAATGAAATTTTTTTGTTATAGTGATTTATTTTGTTAATGCTATACTGTACCCAAACTTGATTCTCAGAGTTACAGAATAAGATAATGATTGTTGGAAAGAACCTTTGGACGTAATGGTCCAACCTCCCTGCTTGCCACCTATAGCAAGGCCACCTATAGCAAGGCCACCTATAGCCAGTTGCCCAGTTGATTGTGTTCAGACAGCTTTTGAATATCACCAAGGATGGAGACCACAAAGTCCTTAGGCAATCTGTTCCAGTGCTCAGTCACTGTCATAGTAAAAAAGTGTTTCCTGATGTTCAGATGGAGTCCTCTGTGTTTCATTGTGTGCCCATTGCCTCTTATCTCATCACTGAGCACCACTGAAAAGAGCCTGACTCCATCCTCTTTAGTTATTTGAGGTATTTATACACAATAATAAGATCCTTCTGACCTTTTCTTCTCTAAGGTAAACAGACCCAGATATTTCAGCCTTTCTGCATATGCTTCAGTTCCTTATTCATCTTTTTGGCCTTTTGTTGGACTCTCTCCAGTATGCCCATGTCTCTCTTGCACTGAGGAGCCCAGAAATAGACAGTCTAATTTCACTCTAAAATCATGAATCTTCTGAGACATATTTTTTTCCCTGTTGGGATAATGCATCCAAACACTTCCAAAGCCTAGTTCAAAGTAAAAATTTTTTATGCCTAGTTCAAAGTAAAAAAAAAAAAAAAAAAAAAAAAAAAGTTATTATTGACATCTGAAACAAATTACTTGAGACTTCATGCTTTAATTTATGCACACATATAATATGTATATGTGTGCATTCACACATATAATTACTTTATAGGTCTTTATCTGAATTTTGTCCAATCAAAATGGAAACTTCTCACACGCTTTTCCCACCACAAATTACAATCTTCCAGCTGTAAACTCCACCTTCATTTCAATCATTCTCCTGCAGGATATTGATTTTATAATTATTTAATTTAACCTTTTTGAGTGGGCTTAATGATAGCATATCTGCCACTGCATATTTAGTAATGTGCTTGGTTATTCTGAATTGAACTTGTCTTCAGAGTTTTTCCACTGAAGTCAACACAAAAATTGATCTATCCAGAGTGCACAAAATTAAAAAAAAAAAAAAAAAAAAAAAAAAAGTTTACTGCAACCTCAAAGTTCTATTTATGAATTTATTTTAAGAAATTCATAAAACAAATACATTGTGCTTCAGCTGGTCGTCAATGGATGAAAAACCCAAAGTATGTTTTTATGGGACCTGGCAGAAAATCAAATGTTCTTATTACTGTCAACAAAGTGGTTTTAAAATAAACTCTTTCCTTGGAAAATACATGAGACCATATGTGTTGCCTACAACTATGATGTCATCTAATGTGACTGGTTGACTACCAGTATTACCTCAAATAATGCTAGCTAGCCTACTTGGTTTTCTTTCCAGGTGTTTTCCCTCTTCCTATACACAACAGGCAACTAGCACCCTTTTATATCCATCAGAACTGTTGCTACTGTTGTGAAAGCCAGGCCATACCATCCATAGTTATTTTTGTCTTGATTTGTTTCTCTTTAAAATAAATAGTCTGTAACTATCAAGTCTCAACATTTATGCATATATAGACCAAAGAAAGAAAAGAATAGTTGCTTTTGGAGGAGGTTTTGGATTTCTATCACTCATACCTCTCATTGTTCATTTAAAGTAGTGTTAGAGTGACTTCACTGTTTCATGCAGCTCTGCGGAGTTGTAGGGTGATTTATAAAATTTTGGTAATGACATCAAGAAAAACTAAGAGAAATAATCATATGTCTACAGGACATATCTAACGCATTGAGACAACCATCTCAAACCCTGCAGATGCTCGAAACATTTCAGTTGAAAATTCCATATGCTTGGTAGTTCAAAAGAGAAAGAAGAGAAACTAGTTCAAAAGAAACATTGTCACGAGCAGGATTGTTTCATAGTTGGTGCTTTAACATTTTGAAACAAGTAGCACAATTCCTTTGAGATAAACCCATTTCATTTCCAAGGTATGTGCCCCAGAATCCTCAAACCCATTGTTCCTTATCTATGTATGTTTCTGAACACAAAGAATGTTTATGCTCTACCATGGAAAATATAATTAACTTAGAGCACTCTTCCTCTCTTCTCCTGACATGCCCAATAAGTTTTTCTTTGTCCTGAATCAAATTGATGTTACCATCTGGCACACTTCACCCTGTGTACTGATCATGAAAGTTTTGTCAGTTTTCATCACCGACATAAGTGAAGAGAAAGTTAAAAGTAATAGAAATTGAAAAGCAAGAAGCAAGCACTGCTTTCATAGGTTTCTTTCAAGATAGCATTTGAGAATGCTATTCTCTTTAGGCATATAGAGATTTATGACAGGGCTTAGGCAAGCCAGGATGCTGTACATTATTGAAATCATGAACATTAACATGTAAGTGAAGCAAGTAAACTATACATAGATATTTTGCAGTAGCAGCTAGTATCTTGACAAACAGACAGAAATATTCCTTGTATTGTTCTATCTTTTTTAATTCAAACAAAATTAATTTTCAACTCCTTCATTTTACTGCAAAAATCATAAAAACTCTGGAGAATCTAAAATATAATATAGCAAAGGACTATAGTTCAAACTGCAACCATCTTTTACTCATTTCACATGGAGTAAAATGGGACTGTTTAAGTTTTAGTCTTCAACTGCATGCACTATCACCTTTCACACATTGGAAATATGTCAAGAACCCCTAGGAAAAGGAGATGGAAATGATTATGTAGTGCTCTTGATATTTCAAATGTCAAGAGAAAGAAGAAAAGTTTGAATCTATTATTATGTCTTGCTAGTGCACTTCAACTTTCCTCCAGACATTACAGCTTAAGAGAGTGAACAGTTTAACTCATTTTGCTAATGCTTCTCAAACCTTTTAGATAAAGTTCAGAGATGGTAGAATCTCAATTTTATCCTCCCACTAATTGAAATGGAGTTCCTATTAATTAACAAAATTAAAGTGAAATTATCACTGATTTGCCACCTTCTAGTTATGCCTTAGAAAGTTTGTTTCCTAACGTGTAGAGAGGCAAACTGTTCCTTTTTATTTGTGTTTATGTCTCTTAGGCATCTACAAAACTGTAGTTTTGTATGAATGAGGAATGTATTGCCATCCAGCATGACCTGAACAGTCTGGAGAGCTGGGCAGAGAAGAACCTAATGAGGTTCAACAAGGATATGTAGGGTCCCGCACCCAGGGAGGAAGAAACCCAGGCACCAATACAGGTTAGGGATGGATCTTCTGGAAAGCATTATTGAGAAGACGGATCTGGGACTCCTAGTGGACAACAAACTTTCCATGAGCCAGCAATGTGCCCTTGTTGCCAAGAGGGACAATGGAATCCTGGGCTGCATAGGGAGAAGTGTGATCAGCAGGTTGAGGGAGGTCATTAGCCCCTTCTGCTCTGCACTGGTGAGGTCACAACTGGAATACTGCATCCAGTTCTGGGCTTCCCAGTTCAAGAGGGACAGGGAACTACTGTAGGGCAACAAAGATGATTAAGGGATTGGAGCACCTCCCTTATGAGCAAAGGGTCAAAGGCCTGGGGCTCCTTAACCTGGAGAAGAGACGGCTGAAGGGAGACCTTATCTATGTTTACAGGTTCCTAAATGGTGGGTTGAAGGATGATGGAGTTGGACTCTTTTCAGTGGTTTCCAGCAATAGGACGAGGAGCAACTGGCACAAGCTGGAACACGGGAAGTTCCACTCAAATATGAGGAAAAACTTCCTTACAGTGAGGGTGACAGAGCCCTGGAATAGGCTGACGAGAGAGGTTGGGGAGTCTCTTGATTCCTCTGGAAATCCTCAAAACCCGCCTGGATGCAGTCCTGAGTAATATGCTCTAGGCAATCCTGCTTTATCAGGGGGATTGGTCCCTTCCAACTCTGACAATTCTGTGAATCCTTGATTTCATGAAACCAAAAATATACAAAGGATACATTATTTCCAAAAATAATGTTCTCTGAGCATTCTTCCTGGGATTTTTCAATGAGTTTGTAGTTTCTGATAAGATTTTTCAAACATGATATAAACCCTTATGAAATCATATTCAGTTTTAGGACTTTGTTTACTTAATTCATAGACTATCAGCGTACTCCAAGAGAAAGTTTAAGAAAGAAATTTAATTGTTATTGAAAAAGCCTGACTCAGAAAAATGCTGCTATTTGTGAAATCTCTTAGAAAATGTGGGGCCTGGTTCTATTAAATTGATTCTTTTTGAAAAAGAAAACCAGAAAACACACTACCTGCTAAATTATTTATGATATGGGAAGAAAAGGGGAAAAAAACCCACCCAAGTAATAAAAAACACAAATCAAAAACCAGAAGAAAATTATTCTGAATAAATTGCCTGGGGCAATGACTGAAGTAGTCAAAGGTCTTTAAAACAGAGACTATTTTGTCTTTTTGGTTGTGTTTATATATAGACAAGGACTATTCAAAGTAGCTTGATAATCTTTAAGGTTCCTTCCAACTTTAACCATTTTATGAGTCTATAATTCCATGAAATATGATGAATGGTTTGAAGACTATTCAGCTTTTAGTTATAGTGTAGCAACTGCTACAGGCAAATAGACACTAAAAAAAATCACAACAATCCAGTCAAACAAAAATATATTTGTGAAAATACACTCTCAGAACTCTTCCTTCTCTTGTACTCTCTTTCTACTTCATCTTCCTTAAAATGTGAATACGGAATTTGTTGTTGTTATTTTTTTTTCTTCTGTGATCAAAGATAAACCAGGATTTTAGTTCATCTTTGACATTCACTTCCCTTCATTACTCCCCATCATAATTAAAAAAATGTTCTTCCACAGACCTTAAGATGACATAAGATATATATGGGTGAATTGTGCTGTTGATCCAAACTCATTGATTTTAGTTTTGAGTCAAACATTTCAAAATTAGGCTCTGCATCTATTTCCATCCTTGAATCACAGTCTGAAAATCATTTAGTTTTCTAAATTTGTTTCCCTCAAAAATTATGTAAGCTACAGTTATACTCTTATTAATTGTAATGTAAATCTGTGACTAATGTTTTTATGCATTTTAGAATCATTTTACTTTGTGTTCTTAACATATTCAGTGAATTTAGAATTGACAGTAATGAACTTATGATTAAAACTGAAAAAATAATATAAATACTCATAACTGTCATCAGTCTGGTAATTAACAGCTCTAATTTCAACAAACTATGAGGAAATGGGAGGGTCTCATTTCACAGTTTTAGTAGCTAAAAAAATGTGAGAAAAGAGATTTCACCTGATTATCTATGTAGAGATTTAATGGTTGTCTCTCATTAAAATCCTGAAAAATTTGAGAGAAAACAGGTAAAGTTGATTTTTCTATGAAAATACCTCTGAAGTAATTTTAACCAACCAATTTTTTACACAAAGATGTTATATTTCAATGGAAAATTCATTTGTAAGTCAAATACCATTAAGAGTTTGATTTTTTTGAATAGATAAGGATTGTTGAACATTTCAGTCCATGTTCATGAAACAATAGCATATCTACAGGTATTTTAGGTCATTAAGCACCTTAATTATAAAAACTATCATGTAGGTACCTGAATAAGAAAGCTTTAAAAAAGCAGCTTGAAAGGTCTAACTGCAGGCTTTTGAGACAAGCATTTGAATTATGTGAAAAATTCACCTTGATACCATACTATTTCTATGAAGCGTTTTGGTTATGGGTCTCTTCCTCAGGAGGGAAATTACTTGAGGAATTGCTTAACTCTTAGCAAATATTTAAATTACAAAGGCTTTAGCATGCTCACTGAATAGAGATGCATTCCTGAGTTGAAATTGTCAAGCTCAGTCATTTTGAGACCTTACCTTTTTTTTCATTTCTTGTCAATGTTAAATAAGATTAAATTCCATCTGGTGAATGTTGTTAATAAGAAAGAAAGTACTCTTAATGCGTATTGGTAATAAGTAAGATCTTTGTTCATTATTTCAGACACAGTATGATAATAACTGTTTTAAAGGAAGAAGAGGCTGCCAATTTTGAGAAGCAAGCAATGAATTTAGAAAAGATCCAAAAAAGCTTTAAAAATTTCTTTATATAATTGATACCTTATTTTTTGAGTGTGAGTTTCACAAGACTAAAATCTTATCTAATTTGTAGATTGCCTCTTGCTGACAAAACCAAGAATCCAACAATTAATTGAGTACAATTACAGAAAAATTAATTTCACTAGTTTCACATTTCCTTGTAAATTTCCAGTAACTATTTAAATGCTACTGTATATACTTCAAGAGCAGAAAAATATTATGTTAAATCTGAGATCAAAACTCCCTCTATTCAGCTGATTTCTAAATCATATCTGCGCAAAGTTTTGGCCTCTTCTAATATGTTTGTGTTTCATATTGTCCTTTGTCTACATATTTTACTTTTAATCCATTTTTTAAAATCAGACTTTAAAATCTAATCAGAATAATTGACATCAACTTTTAATTGCCCAAAGGAAATATGAACATTATAAAGCTTTTTTTTTTAAAAAAAAACAACCTAAGTCAATTTTCTGTCTATAAGTAAAATAAGACACATATAAAAAAGTTGATTGTGAACAAGCCAGTAATTTATTTTAGTCTTAAAAGAAGGGGATAAACATGGCATTGTTTCAAAACAAACAAAAAACCCACAGTTTTTCTCTAAAAAAACTTTTAAAGGACTCAAGTTAGTTTTTTTCTAAAAAGAGTTTATTGAATAAATCCTATGAAAATTCCTACAATATTTTAGTCCTCTAAAAATTTCAGATTCAGTGAAAAATACACATTAAAAAAATTGTAGGATTGCTTAAATCAGTTCTTTCAATGAACTAAACACTGATGAAGGAAAGAGAGGGTTCTGACAAATCAATTATTCCTTCATCTTTATCAGATTAACTGCATCATTCATTGTGATCCATTTTATACAACTGAGCAAAGAGAGATTGTCAGTCAGTTATCATGTAAGTTTAGAGACTTGTTTCTCCTACTAGTTAAAATATCAAGGTTGTAAAGTTTCCGTGTTTCCATCATTCTTCCAAATATTCTTATAATCACACACACACACATTTTTTATCTTTTTTTTTTTTTTAAATATTTGACCAATTTTTGTCCATGGGAACCAAATATAGTTACACATCTCTTTTAAAACAAAACTTGGGAACTTCAACAGTTACAACAATAGGTGCAACAATAGTCCCTTATTTTATTTTGAATGTTCAGTTGTTGTCAGTATGGTGGGAAGAAAGAATTTTAAGTTAGAAAAATTACCAAAAGTCTGACTGCAGCGGTCAGAAGATGTTGAAATATAAGGTAAAAATCCCATTATTTTAGATAAAGAGAAGAAGTTACAGAAATTTGGAGGGGGTTTTTTGTTTGCTTTTGCTGTTTTGTTTTTTTTTTTTTTTTGTTTAAGTCAGATGGACAGAGGAGGTAATTCCTCCAATTTTTGGAAATAAGAATTTGTTTCCCTTATCCACCAAATTTTATCTTGCCCTGTACATGTTTTTGCTATCTCCTCCAAACTGCAAGTGGGAACTGTTCAATCAAACTATGAAAAAATTTGGCCTGTATTTTCATTATAAGAATAAAATAGAGTCTTTTTTGCTGAGACGATCAAAAATGTTACTTTTTAAGAAAAGCCTCAGCGTCAGTTCCAAACTAACAATTAGAAGGGTTAATTTTAGCTTTTGTGTTATTTCCTGTTTTCTTATATAAATGTTTTTTTCTTGTTGTAGATAATTCATGTAGCATATCCAAAATTGTATACTTTTCAACACAAGCTTGTAAAGCAGCTTGCTTATAGAAAAAAAACAAACCCCACAAGGCTCCCTTACATGAAAGTGACCACTTCCTTTCATAAAAGGTGAGTATGCCTAAATGAATTTAATTCTTGTGGAAATTTGTTATTGTCTCAAGCCCAGACTTGTAAAAGAGATTGCAGTGAAATACCTTCTTCAAGTAAAATACAATAGATTGATAAGTTTTTGATCCACAGTTGTGTCGTCAGTTTACAGTATTATCCCAGCAAAAAGTTGCCTAAAGCAATCTGTCTGGGGTTTTATAATCACCTCAGAAGGGGATCTTCATGAGAAATAGCTATTTCTCAATTAACAAAAATAGGACTCTTACCTCTTACCTTTACCAAAGATCAATACATACCCCTAACCATGGAGGAGCACAGGGGATCATTCACTCTTCAGCTTTTCTGAAGCATCTGGTCTTGATCATGGAAGAATCTGTTATGTGATGTGGTCACTCATTTGAAACTTTTGAAATGTTTTTAACTTCTTGAAATAGTAACCACAGTTTATGCCTAGTCGTTATTTATGCCCAAGTTAGCAAATTTAATGAGGAAGCACACAAATGAGGTTTATTTTTCCATAAAGGAAGCAACAAACTGTCAGAGGGGAAATATGTTCCCAAAGGTAGGCATATCAGTAAGACCTAGAGAACTGCTGATCAAAAGGGTAACTGCTTGGGTATTTGAGGTATTGCTGAATAAATCTCATTCATTACTTCTGCTACATAAGACTCTTCTTTGACAGCTGAGCTTTAGTCTCTTGTCTCTTGAAACACAGAAGTCACAATTGGACATCTTGTTGGGGATATGTCTCCTTAGAAACAAACAAAAAAGATAAATACAAAACTGACAGAGAAAAAACATACTACTAGCTCAACACAAAATAAGATGACATATTTTTGTCTCTGTCCATCAACTCTAAAAAGATAAGTACACAAAATCATATATTGGAAGAAAAGATATCAAATTCAGTACATATTTTTTTTCTGATCAGCAACTCTGTTCTTCTATATACGGTATAGCTGAGATGTTCTTAAAATACAATTTGCTGAACAAGACCTATTCCCAGTCAAGTTTCCTGTTAAATTCCATTTAGTTTGTGTAACCCATAATTTGCAAAAAGGAAAAATAAACTAAAGAAATGGGAAAGAGGTTTTGTGGAAATCATAATATTATGCATTGCAGTTTACCAAACATGAAAAATGTCTGATCATGTAAAATAATTTTCTTCTTGGAAGGTGTTTTTGTTTTTTTGTTTGTTTGTTTGTTTGTTTTCCTGGAATATGGAATCAAATAGTCACAGTACTGAAATATCATTACAGGATAATTTAATAAACATTCATTAGAACCCTCAGCCATCACAGAGTGATCGATTAGTGAGTAAGCTAAAGAAGCTAAGGCATCTGCAGAATATGAAAGCTGACAATAAAAAGACAGAAGGTTATTAATTTTTTATTACATGACAGTCACACAGTCATCCTTTGGACTGAACGGCTTTTTTCCTAGCACTAAGTCTAATTGTGATTCTTTAGGAGACAAAGAGATTTGAAAGAGGATGTATAACTTACATGACACATGACAAGGAATAATAATAATAAAACAGCTCTCACCTGAAAGAGAAAGGGATCTTTAAAAGTAGAAAATAAAATTTCTAATATGATCAGTGGTTAAAATTTTGGTTATGAAAAAAATATATTTTAAATTAAAATTATAGCAAATTCAATGGAAACAAAAAGTATTACAATAGTGGTCTACAATTTTAAGTACTTTTGTAGACCCATAGTAGAAACGCTAGTGATGGAAATGTCAAAATGTCTTTACTGAGTAATGATCTATCCTCCTTGAACTTGAAAGTCAGTAAAATCTTCACCAATAAGTTGTAAATTCAATATTAAGGTTTTAAAAAGCAGTGTCTTTTAGTTGTCTGCACCTGATATCCAGATGTTTTTAGGTTTTCAAAACTGGGTTTTTTTCCCTCTTGAAAAACATCCACTTCTTTCTTCTGCCTTTTGTACAAAGACCTCCTGCATGACAGGGACATTGCACTGCAGTCAATCTTATGGAAATGAGCCAGGGGCTCCTGAGGTGGTTGAAGTCAACACGGAAACACCTATTAGACACCCTAAAGGGTGTCCTCCTAAGAAGGCAGCATAGCCAACAGCCCAGCTGAAGTGCCTCCACACAAATGCACAGAGCATGGGCAGCAAATAGGAGAAGTTGGATGCTACTGTGCTGTTGGAAAGCTATGATACAGTGGCCATTACTGAAACTTGGTGGGACAAACCCTACAACTGGAGTGTGGCTATAGATAATGACAAGCTATCAAAGACATGGAGGTGCTGCCCTCTTTGTTAAGGGATGGATAGAGTGTGAGGAGATGCCTCTAAAGCACTCCCTGGGGGCAGATGAAGAGAGAGTTGAGAGCTTGTGGGTGAGGATTAAGGGGTAGCCCAAATATGGGAAACACTGTTGTGGATGTTTTTACAGGTCACCTGATCAAGATGGGGAAGCTGATGATGCCTTTTACAGATAGCTGAAAGTACCGTCACAATCACCAACCTTGGTTGTCATGGGAGACTTCAATCACCCTGATATCTGCTGGGAAGGCTACACAGCCAAACATATCCAGTCCACCATGTTCTTCCAGTATATTGATGTTAAATTCTTGACTCAGGTGGTGGAGGAGCCAAAAAGGAACGGTGTATTAGTGCACCTAGTTCTGACAAATAAAGAAGAACTGGTGGAAGACATTAAGGTTGGGGGCAACCTTGGGTACAGTGATCATGAAAAGACAGAGTTCAGAATCACAGGTAGTATGAGCATTACAACAAGTAGGATTGAAGCCTTGGGTTTTAGGAGGGCTAACTTTGACCTCTTCAAGAAAGTGCTTGGAGAAATCCCGTGGGTTAGGGCTCTGGAAGGTAAGGGGGCTCAAGAGAGCTAGATGATATTCAAATATAATTTTCTCCAAGCTCAGGATCGGTGCATCCCAAAGAGTAAAAAATCAGACAAAGGAAGCAGGAAAACTGAATGGTTGAATAGAAAGCTTCTGAAAAAGCTCAAGTGGAAGAAGGAAGTTTACAGAGGGAAGAAGGAATGGACCACTTGGGAAGATTAAAAGGACGCTGTTCATGGGAAATGAGGAAAGCCAAGGCCTCCTTGGAATTAAACCTCGCAAGGGATGTCAAAGCTAACAAGAAGGGTTTTTTCAAGTATATTGGAGGCAAAAAGAAAACTAGATAAAATGTGGGGCCACTGTTGAATGAGATGGGTGCCATGGTGACAGAGGATGCTGAATGTGTTCTTTGCTGCTGTCTTTACTGGTCAGGCCACCCCTCAGGAGTCCCTGACTCTGGAGGTCATAGAGAAAGTCTGGATGAAGGAAGAATTCCCCTTGGTTGAAGAAGATCAAATTAGAGAACAGTTAAGTAAACTGGCTATCTGCAAGTCTATGGATCCTGATGAGATGCATCCACAAGTGCTGAAGGAGCTGGCAGCAGTAACTGCCACTCTCCATCATCTTTGAAAGGTGCTGGAGAACAGGCAAAGTGCTCAAGGACTGGAGGAATGCCAATGTCACTCCAGCCTTCAAAAAGGGCAAGAAGGAGGACCCAGGAAACTTCAGGATGGTCAGTCTCACCTCCATCCCTGGAAAAATGATTGAACAGCTCATTCTGGATGTCACCTCAAAGCATATGGAGAAAAAGAAAGTTATCAGAAGCAGTCAACATGGA
Organism: Scolopax mira; assembly: GCA_004320125.1. Taxonomy (NCBI): domain Eukaryota; kingdom Metazoa; phylum Chordata; class Aves; order Charadriiformes; family Scolopacidae; genus Scolopax; species Scolopax mira. Next base: position 30,383 of record BJBW01000650.1, on the reverse strand, counting down.
TTCAAGGGAAAATTACGCCTGACTTGATGAATAGCAGAGCTCAGAGAATTGTGATCAGTGGTATAGAGTCCACTTGGAGGCCTGTAACTAGTGGTATTCCCCAAGGGTCAGTACTAGGTCCAGTCATCTTCAATGTATTCATCCATGACCTGGTTGAAGCGATGGAGTGTACCCTCAGCAAGTTTGCTGATGACACAAAACTGGGAGGAGTGGCTGGTACACCAGAAGGCTGTGCCACTATCCGGCAAGACCTCGATGGCTGGAGAGTTGGGAAGGGAAGAACTTGATGAAATTCAACAAGGGCAAGTGGAGGATCCTGCACCTGGGGAAGAATAACCCCCTGCACCAGTACAGGTCGGGGGCTGACCTGCTGGAGAACACGTCTGTGGAAAAAAGACAAGAGGATGAACCATCAATGTACTCTTGTGGCCAAGAAGGCCAATGGCATCCTGGGGTGCATCAGGAAGAGTGTGGCAGCAGGTTGAGAGAGGTTATCCTGCCCCTCTACCCTGCCCTGGTGAAGCCACTTTTGGAGTACTGTGTCCAGTTCTAGGCTTCCCAGTTCAAGAAGGACAGGGAACTGCTGGAGATGGTACAGCAAAGGGCTATAAAGATGATTAGGGGACTAGAACATCTCTCTTATGAGGAAAGGCTGAGGGACTTGGGTCTGTTTAGCCTGAAGAAGAGAGGACTGAAGGGGGATCTGATCAACGCCTAGAAATACTTAAAGGATGGGCATCAAGAGGATGGGGCCAGTCTTTTTCCAGTGGTGCCTAGTGGCAAGACAAGAGGTAATGGGTGCAAATGTGAACATAATAACTTCCATCTATGAGGAGGAACTGCTTTACTTTGAGGATGGCAGCGCACTGAAACAGGCTGCCCAGAGAGGTTGTGGAGTCTCTCTCTCTGGAGATATTTAAAACCTGCCTGGACATCTTCCTGTACAACTTGCTCTAGGTGGACCTGCTTTGGCAGGGGGTTTGGACTAGATGATCATCACAAGTCCCTTACAACCCCATATTATTCTGTAATTCTGTGATTCTATGATAATGAGAGACATCAGCGTCAAGGTTTCTCAGTTTTATAGCTTCCATAATCATTACAAATAAAAATTTTGAAAAGCATGTAGGAAATATGGCACCAAACTGCCATTGACTGTCAACAACATATAAGGTCTTTTAAAACCCTTCATGTACTCAGTACTCTGTATCTAATGAAAAAGAGCAATATATTTGCATGCATGCTAGGATTATTTTTTATTCCTCCATTTTAAGAGGTCGCCCAAGAATATCTTGTGAACTACGTATACTGCTTTAGGCTGCAGTTATAGTTTTATTGAAATTGAAGTGATCTGCCACTGTTCAATGTTAAAAAAAAAAAAGTCAGGAAGACAGTGAGGAGAACTTGTTTCCAATTTTTGTTTTTCACTCCTTATTAAACAAAAGCAAGACACAAGAAAACTCCTATTTCCCACTGGAAAGCCACAGCCAGTTTTATGGTACATAGTTCTTTTGTTTTCAAAGTTATCCTGAGGACACATTGCACTATGACAACTCAAATCAAGTTGTATTCCTTGTACTGTGCCAAGCAGTATTCAATGTGACTGAGAAAATGTCATTATGAGATAGAGCTCGGGAGATCACACAAATATTCTCTCTAAAATTTAAAAAGGATTCTGCATAAAATGTACTTTTCCCCCCAAAGCTTTACTAAATTTAGGACTTCCTTTCTATTCACTGTCAATTATACTGTAAGGAACCAGATGTGACAGTACTTCCAGGAAATTCAGTACATGGAATCAAAATTTCCTTCCTGCTGCTCTGGCTTAACAATGAAGTGTTCCAGATCAAAATCTCACATACTGAATGCTTTTTCATACATTAGTATGAAATGTGTTCCTTGTGTTCCTAGGCAGTAATTTATAAAGGCCTTTGCAGGTGTGCAAAAGCACACACAGGTATGCAAACAAGTGGAGTGGAATATAAGGGAAATCTTTTTGTTCCTAATATGGGAATTCTTGGATCTCAATGTACAGAAGCAGTACTATACATATTTCAACAATTCTTTTGATGCCTGTAATCTTGCAAATGTGTGTAACTGTTAGTCTGGATTGTGAATTGTTCAGAAAGAGAGATGTACAGTCCAATGAGCAATTTAATTTCTATCTAGATCCACTGCATATAAATAAATATTTCATTTAAATAAATATTAAAATAAAATTTAAAAAAATATAGAAGAGATGAAACATTATTTTTTTTTTCCCCTGGGAAGCTTTTCAGACAAGTAAGTGAAAATATCTGGGAAGTGAAAAGTACTGGGAAGGAAGAAGCAACACTTAATTTTATTGTAGTGTGCTGAAAAATTACATATAGTTAATTAATGTTTTCCTTGATTTTTTTGACCTTTCTTTCAGTTCATTTAAGAAACTGTAACAATGACAGACACCACAATAAAACATAGGTAGGTTTTCTTGCATGAATTATATTGTTATGGATTTATACTTGTCCAGCTATTTTTCCCCATTAATGTTTCAGTGAAGAAGTCATGCTTGATATGGTAGGAAATCGTCTTCAAATTGAACCTACACTGAATATGTTATCTGTTTGTGGATTTAGTAAGAATTGAGGTAAATAATCTGTGCTATTCCAGTGCTGAAGAGTAATTTGAGCCAGTGGAAAACTTTCTCTTAAATGCTGTCAGGGTAACACATCAATCCTGGCAGCATCGCATCCATTGTATTGCTTCTATGCATAACTAATGGTAGGAAGATAGAATAACATATTGGCAAGCAGACTTATACCAATTTCAGTAAACAACCATGTGATATTGTTTTAATATATTCATGAATACCGAATAATATTCAACTGAATGAATTTTATACCTCAAATCTAAAAGCCAACTTAGAGTTGTCAAGCCACAATCATTAGGAAGACTTCAAAGTAGAGCTTCAAAGTAGAGTCTTCTAGAGAATGTCTTAAGATTTTATTACAGGACACAGACTGAAAATTTCATGGAAAAATAAAACAGATTACCACATCTTTTACTTCAAAATGGTGTGAATTATAACTGAAGAGTCCCTGAGGAAATGAGTGGCTTTTGTGGTCCAAATAACCTAATGTCAGGCAAAAAAAAACTTGTTCCACTAGCAGTTTCTGGAAAGACACACTGTATTTGTAAGCTCATGCTCTGGTGGTGTGACATCCAAACGCAGACATACTGCTTAAATCAGCATGCACATCTCAAAACAGAATGGGTTTATATGGGAATATTTAATGGTTTTGATTTGGATTCAATAATATGATTTCAGTCTATATCATGTAGGAAATCCGATATTTTTCTAAGATCAAATTTTTCAGTGAAGCATCTTCTCTTTTAATCTTATGATCAATCTTAAGCATTTGAGTGAGTACCACAGAGAGAAGCAAGACTACCCATATCAGTAAAGTTAAGTGCATAGCTTAGTTTGCAGTTATCTCTGTAATGTGATTTCACTGGAATAGAAAATTATCCTTTTCATCTCTTCAGACAATAAGAAATCAATTGGTTTTCCACATATAGCTTAGATAAAGTACACTAGTCTAAAGCTCTCTTTATAGAAGTCAACAAAGTAGGCCAAATATATTGTTTTAAAGAAAATAAACAGTACTGAGAATCTGAACTTCAAAGCATACTTCATCTGATCTTGAAATATAATTTATCAAATTAAATAGGTTTTTCGTAACAAAACCCCTTTTTGACAGATCAGTGTCTTGAATATTATTGTTCCAAACTGAGACTGTGTCTAGCTCACTTACCTTGTTTGTAGCTATGGATTGGTTTTGATTGTAAATTCTCAGCAGTTCTTGTCCAGTGTAAACATTCAGTCAGCTTTTCCCCAACAATTTTTAAATATCTATTACTTGTGTAACTCCAGTTTTGCTTTTGCAATAGGATATAATATTTAAATTCATTCATACAGTTCATGCAGTTCATACATGCAGTTCATACATGTGGTTAAAAAAATTCAGTACCTTTAATTACTCTTGTTTAGATGGAGAAAAAAAAAGTTAACTGTTTCAACAATTTCTAATAAAGGGTAATCCACTAGTTAGTTGCATCATAAACTCCACAATGATTGCAAAATATATTTGGAGGTCGCTAATGTATTCCTATCTACTTTGAAATTTGAAAGAATTATTACACATTACAGTGTGAATGCCTTCTACTTAACCATGTTGCTCATTCTAGTTTGTAATTCCTTGTACTTCACACACACACAATTCCTTCTTTGATGCTATAATTTATTGTTTTCATTTTCTGTTTTGAAAATGAAATCTTTTGTGTTTTTTAAAGTAAAAATAAAATACAAGAAAATGTAAAGATCAAAGAGAATTAAGCAGTTAGACTTCATTTTTGACTGACATTTTGCATAGAGCCTTCAGAGAAGTCTGAGGTTATCAACAGAAGACCATCAAATCAGAAGAGCTACAAATACATTAAAGAAGTTTTTTCAAAAGGTTACTATTGTTGTGGCTAATTACATTCAATACATTTTTCGTATTTGAAGTATTGTTTGTGAAAAATAGCCAAGAAATTTATAGATTTTAATATGATAGGTTTCCATTTCCATTAGATTCTAAGTGGCAAGCGGTGAACCATTGAACTTTTTTCTTTGATACAATTACTTAGAGTAAAAAAATGTCATTTTAAGTATATCTATTCCATTTCCTTTTGAACGTCTATGTTTCATAAATAAGCCTTTATATGTTATGCTGTAACAGCAACTTTTGGGATAATAAAACCTTAGAAAACCAATTACAACTGCACATCAATTTCTGGGCTTTTTCATTGTGTAATATCCCCATGCCTGTAAGTGTTTAAGGCCAGGCTGGATGGGACTTTGAGCAGCCTGCTCTAGTGGGAGGTGTCCCAGACCTTGGCAAGGGGATTGGAACTTGATGATCTTTCAGGTCCCTTCCATCTCTAACCATTCTATGATTCTATGAATATGTGAGACAGACCCTAATTTGTTTATATATTCATTTATTGTAAATTGAGCTTAAATTGTGTATTTTTTAACATGCTTTCAGCAGTATCATATCCTATTTCTTACCTATTTTCAAGTTTATTTTAACTACTTTTAGGTAAAAGAAAAATCCTGTGTAACATGACAGTGACTAAAACTAATAAAGAGTAACGTCTTGTCAATATGAAGATATTCCCTTCTTATTTTTAGTAAGTAAAATTTCCCTTTATTAGCCTATTAATTAACCTACAATTCTACCAAGGGAAAAATTGTATTCATTTTTTTTTCATAGAGAGATAATTTAATCCACAATTTTCCAGTGAGAGCCTGAGAAATATAGGGCAAAGATGAATGGCAGCTAAAGGTATGTAAAGTAAAGCAAAATTTCACATATCATTAACTGATATATTAACATATATTTATCATATAATTAGCCTAATATAATACACAGTTTTTTCTTTTAAGAAATTAATAACATTATTGAAAAATGCACTTTCGTCTCTTCTTTTATCATACTCAAGAAACTATTATATCTGAGCAAAATAATTTTCTAGAACAGTAATCAGAATGTTATCTTTTCAGATTCTTATGAGCTGTGAAGGAATGAAACCTGAAGTACACAGATCTAGGAAAGTAAGAAATTGCACAGTGACAACTGGTGTCTTCTTCATTCTATCCTTAAAAAAATACAAATAAAAGTTATACATATTCACTAATGAGATTATTAGAATACAATGTCAAATGATTAAGCCTATGACAGTTATATGATATGATAAAGGTAATATGTGTATAATCAGAGATTCCTTTTAAGAATGGTAGTGAACTCAGTAGGCTCATGAAAAGCAAGCCTTGTAGCTTGACATAGTGCAACATCTGTATGGATATAACGTTAATTCACAAAAACTCAGTTAACTATGTTAACAGAATCTTTAAAAACAACTAGAAATGGATGTAGGTACTGAGGATTGCATTCTCTTGCACAGCAGTTTTGCATTTCAGGCAGCCACAAACATGGTAAAGTTGTTAGCCTGTGTCAGAAGATTCTCACTTGGTCCAATGGAAAATAACTTTGATTTTTTACCTCAGGAACATAATTCCGTATAACTATACATAAAATTTTATGTTGCTATCGACACTTTTCTCTTGATGCATTCAAAGCAAATTGATTTTACAGTAAACAAGGTACTGAAACTCAATGGAAATTTATTCAATGTTTAGCTATTCTTAATATTAGAAATTAAGGTATAATCAGCTCTTTAGAATCTATAGCAGAATTCCTACTTGCTTTGGGACACCTTAGACTCCTTTTAATCAACATCACCGCTTGTGAGTCTTTGCATAGGAACTTGCCTTTCTCAGAAGACAACTACAGCTTTTTTAAGTTCCTGGAAGAAGAGGAAGACTCTCAGGAGCAAGGTAGGGAACACACAGATTGAAAAAATACTATGGGATGGCTCATGAGCACTCAACAGTGTTCACAGATCACTGTGCTACTGTACTTTTCTCTTTACAATACTTCACGCAACCTTTTCCCATTTCACCAGCTGTTGTGAATCCTAATCCCCTGCTTCAGTGTATTTTCAACACTTCTCACCATGGTGTCATCCGTAAATTGAACAAACATTTTCTCTCTGTTTCCTTGTGCTAGCTTTTAAGAGCTTTCAGTGGCAGCAAGGAGGAGATAAATTGGTATTAGAGAGATAGGGAAAACCTAGAGTAGATTGGTTGGAGACTGCATAGGGCATCTGTCACTGGAGGTCTTTCAAGATTAGAGAAACACCAGTTAAAAATGAGCACAGCTGATTGTGCTTTCAGACAATTCAAGTGGCTATATGCATTTTTGTAGTCCCTTTCAGTTTTGCTTTTTCTCATTTTATAACATCCTACACAAAATCATGAATATACAATTGAGGCTTTGAAAACAACCATGATGTACTATTGCACAGGTAACTTGCAAATTTAGTAAAGGCTGAAAAAAATGATAAAAAATCTTATTTTCACTTGGAAGCAATTACAGTGAATGCTCAGGAAGGCCTGCCATAGTTTGAAGATCATACACTCAAATGCAAAAAGAAAGAATTCTCTAATGCCTTTAAGCTAGCTTGTCCATTTTATAGCAAACTTCTATATTATGCTTTTTATTGACAGTGTCATACTTAAAAACACTGTTGTTCTTTTGTAAATCTACTTCACAATTAAATTTCATGTACTATTAGGAAATTTTACAACTTTTTCATTGATTGAAGTAATAAAAAATTTCTTTTGACTAACCAAAACTTCTTTTGGTATCTGTTTTTAATGATAAAGCATCAAAAAACTTCCTGGCAAGTAATGCATGAATGCCAAATCTCCATCTATCACAAGTGAGTTAATCTATTTTTTCCCTTACTAACTGGCAGTACCATCTGACAAGAAATATTGCACATGGTAATTAGTCATGGAAAATGGCCAGAAGCTACAACAATTGAGCTATCATCTGGTGTGAGTATGCAATGGAATAGTTAATAATATATTCACCTTTTCTGTATACATTATAAGAAAGCTTGTGCCAAGGTTTCTACAGTTCAGAGAGGACAGATGCAAAAAAAATGCACTATGTAAGAAAAAGAAAGTCTTTTGTTCCCATCTGCAATAGTTGCTGCATTCAAGCTATTAGGATGTTGTACAGAGCCTGACTCAAGTGGGTATGGAGTACACAGAGACAACAAGCTTTTATTTTTTTTTGTGATCCTAACACTATGCATACTCCAAACTTTCACTATGAGAATTTCTACTGATACAGCATAAACAACAAAAGCACATAATCTGCAAAATCGAAGTCTGCAAAATCTATTAAAAAAAAACTAATAGATTTTCGTTAGTTGTCAGACACATTATTTATCCCAAATTATCACAAACCCTTCTCATGCATCTAGTCTTTATCTAGGAAAGTAAGTTTCAGTACATAAAAATGTGAGGGAAGTTCAAGGCTACATATGGCAAAAAATTCTGAATGGCTCTGAAATTGAATTAAGATCCATTCATTTAACTGCTTGTATGTAGACATATTTATTAAGATCAAGTTTCCTTAATGTTTTGTGTTTCAGACACAAAGCCTCTGATATTATACAAACAATCAAATAACTATGAATTGTTCATTTTTATTTCAAAGGTCTGATTTTTCTAAAACTTAGGGTGCATTATTTCATTCTTCATTGGAGTTTAAACTGTATCATTTCTGACTGTGTAGATAAAAACATACAGACATTATCATGTTGTTCAAATAAAGGGATAACTTAAATAGTGTCTGAATGCTCTTAATATAATTTGACTTTCACTACATAAAAATCAATTTTTACCACACAGGATTATATTTCTTTTAATATGCTTCTTGAGTAGTAACAGTTCACTGGTAACACACAAAATGCATCTCTTAACTGTGTGCAAACAGTATTGGTTTCCTTTCAAAAATGGGAGGCAGCTTTGCAGATGAATTTCATTTTCAGTAACTTCCTATTCACTGGGACTTGAACACACTGTGTAACAAGCTTGCTAGCTGTCCCACTGACTACCCAGTTATTAATTCCTTATCCCACAAATGCTGGAAAAAATCTTTTTAGCTGACACACTGTAACTACCGGAGTGCCACACCTCAATAAGAGGAGATGGAGTAAACACAGAGGGAACTGGAGGGCAAGGAAAAGAAGGATTTTTTTTCTCTGTCCCTCCAGTCTCTCCTGTTGTTCAGTTGCCACTTTTTTTTGTGACAGTGAATTTAATGTATTAACAGGAGAAAACCAGGAAAAAAACCCCTGTAATCAACTGGTTTTGATACTTAATTAAAAAGACAGAGCAATTAGAAGTTTTAGAAAATGTCCTTATTTACATATTAATACATACACTCAAAGACATGTGCAATATATATTACAGAAGATTGAGTGTATTTAACAGACGTCTAACACATATTTGGGGAATGATGAAATGAAACTTGCAGAGATATGAGCATTTTTATTGCTCTCCATTCTTTTGTTGTCTAAGCTATTTTCCACGTATTTGGCAAGGGTGATTCATCAGACTGTTGTTTGGTTATTTTCTGTAGTATTGTGAAGAAGCTACTGGTAGTTCTGTTTCTAGAAAGTCTGCTACAGTACATGCTAATTCACTCTTAGAATAAAAAAAAAAAAAAAAAAAGCATTTGTACATGCTTGTTTGCATTTCACTTCTCAATTCTTCTGATTTTTAAAATAATTCTTTCTCTTTAATCTTGAAGTGCATGTTTTTTAGGACATTTAGTTTTCTTTAAAGAATAAGATGTGCATGCTTTTTGAGGTTTGGGCTGAGCTGTCCAGTAAACAGATGACAGATGTTATCTATTAACCCCTTTCCCTTCCCAGAAGGGAAAGGGAAAGAGAATAAGGGAGACTTATTGGCTGAAAACAATAAAAATAAAAAGTTAATAATAAAAGAAATAATAAGAGATTATGAAGTAAGAAATGTATGAAGAAATAATAAGAAAATCAAATATACAAATATATACAAAACCAGTATTTAGCTCTCAGGATGACAATCATGTCACTGGCAAGAACTGGGACTGGACTCAGCAGCAGACAGGAACTGGATTCAAGAACTAGATTCAGAACAAATGGATTGGAACCAAAGATAGTCATTAAAAAAAGAAAAAAATAAAGTGAATATTGCAGTTATTTTCTTCTTGTATCCACAAATTTATAATCTTTTTTCACTCTTCACTTAACTGTTCCCAATTCCAAGCTTACAGAACAGAAGCAGCTGAACACAAAGAAGAAATTCCTTAAAGCAGGCTTCTTATGTTTAGTTCTCTGTTCAGACCTCATTTTAGACAACTGGCTGTTGGGATTTTATTCTCACCCATGGTAGCTTTCACATTGAGTACAATGAAGACTATTTCTGCACAAATTTTATAGAAGTGTGACTCTTTCTGACTCTTGCATTCTCTCTGTGCTACAAGCAGTAGCATATACATGCTAAGCCCAGCCATGCAGCACACTAGAAGGGGCCAGCAAGGAATCAAGAAGACACAGTAGCTGTACCACAGCCTTCAGAAAGGGATGTTATCCCAAAAAGTGACAGGGCACTAGAGTTACTATTGCTCTCACCTATTTTTTGTTTTACCTGCCCTGTTTTAGTTACCTCAGGATGTAAAGTACCATGCCCCTAAAATACCTTTCCCTCTGTTCTCTTCTCTTCCCACCCAACAAAGCGAGACTTGATGTATGTCAGACATATATTTGGGCAGATTAATATCAATATTTATTTTTCTTCTCCTTAATACTTTGACTAAAATGTTCCTCTGATCAAGGTGACAAATGTTTGGTTCCTATTATCTCTATTTGTTAGAAGATAATGGGAGCTATAAACACCCTGTGATTTTGCATAAATTCTGACCCTGATGAGAATAATGTTTTTATTAAACAGATTTTAATATCTTTCACTATCAATTATCTCTCAGTCTACAGAAGTATAGGTACATTTCACAGTGCAAAATTTGTCTATTTGCTTCCTATATCTAACTTCTACATCATCAATAACTACCTCAGTTGAAAAACAGATGTTTGTTGGTTTAAAGGTAGTTTCACTTTAGATGTGCTGAAAAGCTGCAGAATAAGCTTTTTCACCTTCTGTTTACTGACATAGATCAAAACTCCTCATGGTTTGCTATTATAGATTCCTAAGCAGAATTAAATCTGCAGAAATAGCTAGCACCCATTTACACCTCAGGATCTCTCACGGGTTTTTTGGTTTTTTTTTGTTTTATGGTGTTGTTATTGTCTTGATTTTGTTTTGTATTTACATTCTTTTTATTGTTTCTCTTTTCTGTTGCATGGATTTAGTCCCATCAAGGGAAATACATCCTTTTCCAGTCATATTTTTTCTCCTTTTTGTCCTCGGTCACTATTAAGTGTTTTTCTTAGAGGTTTTTACCACAAGCCTCTCACAGTGCTCTTTACATTAGCAAAGTTACTTCTGATATTGACACAATTTGTCAAGTTCTGTGTGTAAAAAGAATTTCATTCCTGCATTTGTCTCTAATTTTATGTCCACCAAGTAAGTTTCAACAAAGTTTATCATATGCTGAACTTTAAGAACTTTATTGAATTTCAGCATGTCCAGGTATCACTTACAAAAAAATAACTTTCTGTCTCTGAAATAACTTTCTTCTGCTATAACATGTTTCAAAGTATCTTTAGATTGCAATTTGAGCATTTTACATTTTTTTGGTTGAAAATCATTGTAGTTCTTAAAAAAAATTATTATTAAAAGAGATCATTTCGTTAAAATATGACATGTTTTATAGGGGAATAAATATTTTAAATTAAAATCCTAAACATTTCTATTTTCTGCTTTAGCAGGAAGTTTCAAGAGTCTTCATATTATGGTTATATGCATAACCAGTAGAAGAATTTCAGATCTTTTGAAAAGACTTTTCAGGAATGTTTTAAGCTCACATTTCTTCTATTCATTAAGTAACAGGAAGATCAGTTTAGATACCTGCTGCACCTTCATTGTCAAAAAGTGCCCACCAATGATACTACCATATACAAAACACAAGGTAGTACATATTTAGCAGTCTCATTCATAATTTTTTTTATTAAGATAGTCTATCTATTTGAGAAGATTGGAAACAATTTTTAAAAGTTTTTTCCTTTTTAAAAAATTGTATTTTCTATATAAATATTTCCATTTATCTTTTCCACTACCTTTTATCAATACAATCAACTAAAGGATTTATTCAAGATTAATATAGTATCTGGATCTTCCTAAATTTTTTTTTTTTTTTTTTACCTAGAAACAAAACCCAGTTATATAGATTGATGTCTGAATGCCTAGACCTGGTATAATCAAGCAGTGGCAACTGCAGCAACATGAATTTCATTGAGAAATTAACTGAAAAGGTTTATTATCAGCCAGTCTTCTCCAGTAGATGATAAAATGCAAGTATTTCTAGTAAGACAAGCAGATCCTAAATTTCATTTTGTCAAGGTAGAGGGTTTCAGCTTGGCTGCAGTAGAAAAGGGAGGATGAATCAGTTGTGATCTAAACTCTTCATTCAGACTTACCTTCTTTTTGTATTCTGTTTCTTGATATACTTCCTCTGGCCAAAGCATAATGTTAAGAGAAATTAATGCATACAAAGTTATATAGCTTTAACATTATACAAGGTAATACATTGACTGTTTTGCAGACTGAAAACTCTTCTTGTTCAGTGAAAAAGGAAGGTGCAGAACTGCTTGCAAGGTCAATATTGGCTTTCCTTCTTTGTTTCAACATTGAGAAGGAAGGCTGTGGTGGTGAGGGAGATGATAACCAAATTGCTCCATGTACTAACTGCCCTCTGTGTTGAGAGCACCAAAGAAGAAAGGAGAGGAAATACTATATAGTCCCATGCTTAGTTTCTCTTAGATTAAGACAATCTCTGTATTACATTTACTTCTGAAGTAGTAACTTCAGATGACTTAACTTCAACTAGGTACTGGATTAGAAACAAACAAAAAAAAAATCAAGAAAATGTTTGTTGACAGCTTTGGTTGACAATACTGAGTGAACCCTTCAGTTCTGTATGTTTGTTTGCCCAACAAACCATCATGGGAAAATAAAAATAAATAAATAAATAAATAAAATTACCTCTTATTTCTGCAGCATACAGATTGACCACTGACTGAACAGTGAATGCTAAGTAGGTTTCAATAGGTTACATAGAGGGTTGTTATCAATGTTTAGCTAAAATTTTTCTTTATAACATTGTACTATTTTTTTTCAGTATTGTGGGGTTTTTTTGTTTGTAGTTTTTGATTTTTTTTTTCTTGTTTGTTTTTTAAAGATCCCGTTCAGATGGCATGTGTATACTTGCTGTTGGAATCATGACTGTTTAAACACAACATGCTTTTAAAACTTTTAAAGATTTTTTTTCCTTTTATCTTCTTTCTGTTCCTCTCTTGGGATTTAATGATAAAAAGAAATATAATACTGCGGAAAATTAAGGAGTCTAACCTACTGTAAGAACTGTTGGGTATTGGAAATTGAACTAAATTTTGATAAAGAGATAAATCATAAATCCACTATTTGAGATAAATATGGCACTTTAAAAAGCATGACTTCTCAGGGTCTTTAATAAGTTACATTGTGGGACATGAAATCAGTTAAAAGCTTTGCAGAAGCATCTGAAGATCTCTCATTGAAATAAAGAAAATATCTTTACTAATCCAGAATGTCTCCCATTTATCTACACAAAATAAGTGTCTTAATCCAAATAAAAGGGATACTATTACAAGGGAATTCTATCTTCTGTCTACTTGCATGTTTGGAGTAAATGCTGTACGTATCCATATATATGTGTGTGAATATACATAATACATAATACAAATATATGCTGCAGAAAATCTATGATTTAGCTGAGATATGACTAAAACCCTTTTCTGACTTTAATAATAACATAATCACTTTCTGACGCCAGATTCATAACTTAGACCCTTGGATACATTTTGTTAGTTAGTTGATTTCATTAGAATTTAAAGTAAAAAGATAAAACAGTTTGTCCTTATAAGCAATATCATTGATATCTAGAAACATACAACACCACTAAAAAAACAGTCTCATGTAAACACAAGGCTCAGTGAGATGGGTTTTAAGGTTCCCAGTTACAATAAATTATCATGACTCCACTGATCTCACCTCAGCTATTTTTGTGCTAAATGTATCATCAAATATTGTAAGACATGATGAAATTTTGAGAGTAAGTGAAACAGCACTATTAAGTATACACATACACAGATGGATTAAAAACTGCCACAAAGAATACATTTAGGAGTATGCTGTCTTTGCAGTCATGAAAAACACTTTAAAAATGTAGGAACTACTACTAGTAGTTATCACTAAGTTCTGTATAAGTTCTGTACAGCATGTGGTTCATGCAGTGGTTATCATCCTTGGCATACTTCAGAAGCAGACTTTTAAAATGTAGATTTCTACCTCTGGTCTCACTCATCTCATCACTATCAATTTTAACAAATGAGAACAAAGAGTCTTTTTACAGCAAAATCCTAAATAGTTTGGATGATCTGTAATCCAGAAACACCTGTTTCTTTTCATTGGCTTAACTAGATATGACAAAGAAGCAAAGCTCTAAAGTTAATGAGATGAATTAACAAATGAATGAAACCAATTCAAACTTCTTCAAACTTCATTCAGAGGAGAAAACTGAATTATATTTTTATATTCTTTGTGACTGCTGCAGCCATTGAGACTCGCACACAGATGTGGGCCTGCCTGAGTCCTCAGGGATATACCCTTTAGAAGCTAGGATGCTTATTTACTGTAAGAAACTTAGATGACAACTGATATTAAGTCACTGCGGGATGACAGTTAAGCCTAGATTCTGAGGTTCTAAATATAATAATTTTGTGTTTAAATTAGGAATTTGATAGTGAATACCAGCCTCAAGAATTTGTTGGATTGTCATGGACGAAGCAGTCTCTAGCATACATTGAAATTTTATTTTCCAACCAATATGTCTTCTGATAATTTTTTTGAAAGAGAATTAGTGCATAGCAAAAAAAAGAAGGTGAGTCTATCTTACATGAACTGACTGAAAGAGCTTGGCTTTCTATAGGTACATCTGGGAAAAAAACGCAAGTGAGAAGCGATGGCTATTAAAGCTAAAAGACAATATCAGTACTAGAACAAAGGTAGGCAATTTGGCCTGAAAATTACACTGTAAATTAGAAGACGATTTCTAAACATGAGAAAATTAAGCTGTGAAGCAGTGCCTAAAAGGAAGATTAAACACCCTGCAGATATGGGCCAGCCTAATAAAGAGATATGTGAGTATATGAACAATATTATGTCATAAGTAACCTTCAGGAGCAGATAATTAGACTTTCTGGGCAAGGAAAACTCTCCCCAGTCTTTTTTTTTTCTCCTCTTGTTTTTTTGTGGGTTGTTATTTTGTTTTTTTTGAACAGTTGATTGGTCGGGGCAGGGGAGTGGTGTCTGGATTAATATCTTAAGGCTGGATAAGTTTGTTGGAAGCAAATTGACCAGTCATAATCAGGTCTCTTTGGTACTTGTTTACAATATAAATACAGTTTTCCTCCTGCTCACTGTATATTGAAGGAGCTCTCCCAAAATGGAACATTTGCAGTAAAAGAGAATGAATCTTCACTTTAGCTGGTGACAACGGAGTTCATCTGTGACATGGAAGACATCAACCACTATTATATAGCACCCGCTGTTAGATTTCATGTCTCACTCTAAATAGGTAGAAGAGAGAGAAATTTATTCCAGAGTTGTTCTTTATCTTGCTGTATGTTTTGGCTCAAATTAATCTTTTTGATGTTGAAAAGTGTTACGATCTCCTGTAAGCACACAAACCTAATTACTTATGCCAATGTAAGGTACATTATTCATTCTTTGACACTTCCTTTGTCTGTAACAATGTGCAAACATGAGGGACACTGGCAGACCTGTCTAGGCAATATGAGTTGAAATTAGTCCTAAAACTGAGAAATTATGTACCCATCACGTATCAGATTACATCATAAATATCAATTCCGTTTTTGAGATCTCCTGTTAAACAATAATATTCTGTTTTTTGAGCATCTTATAATTCCATTTCAGATGCTTACTGGGATTTTGTAAGGACAGTTGTTTCACCTGTTCAAGATTTCAATTTTCAGAAAATGTTTGGAAAAAACAAATGATTATAGGCTAGACTAAGCTGCCAACAAAGTTCCATTCCTCAGTACAACAAAGAATTTCAATAGTAAATCAATCAGTAAATCGAAGACATGCACTGTTTCCCATGACTTTTTTCCTTCTTCTTCCCTTCCACCCTATACCGAAAAACTGCACATTTGATGAGACTTCTTATATGACAACAACTCCTCTTGCATGACAGCTGCTCTGAAAGCTAAATATTGCAAGCTATATCTGAGGCCTATCTTCAGAGTTTCCAAAATCTATACAAATGATGACTAGATAATGAGAAGACCAGAAGAAAAAAATGATATCAAGTCAGGGTAGATATGTACTCTTTCTACAACAATTAGGGCAGTCTGTGAAAAAAAACTCCAGTTTGCATCATCTGTTCAAATGTATATTAATATCCTTCACAGAAGTATGTCGTTTTTGCCTAACAGGTGAGAGGTCACTGCCTCTTGAACATCCACTGTTTCTGTTACTGATCATAGAGAATGTTCTCTGTGTGTCCACTGAGCTGCTGTAGTCCACAGGTATTTTTATGTCTACATGTAAAGAGGTATTTCCCAAAATAAAATGTCCATATTTGCTTGCTTTAAAAAGAAACCACATGCTACTACTGCTGTTTCAGCCATATCTGCAGTGTGGGCTATGGTAAAAACAAGCAAATTAAGTTTAACATATCTGGTTTAAACAGCATATATTTTTCCCCCATTCAGGATGGCAAGTTATCCTATTTATCTATCACCACACCAATGAATTATGCTAAAGTAAAAATTCAAGATCTAGCCAGAGACTAATAATAGCTGTAATTGTATCTGAAAAGTATTGATATTACCATTTAAAAATATAGATTCACCCACGTCTCATACTGTTAGAATTTGCCACTGTGAAAAAGAATTAGCAAAATCTGCCTCAACTACACAACAGGACAAAATCTTGATATTGAATAGTTTCTAAAATTAGCAAAACAATAAAGTTGTTGGAAAGGAAACATAGTTTTAGCAACTCCTGCAAGGTACATTATTTTGATAGTCAGGGGTCTTTCTTTCCATACAAGCTTCTTCTGCATATCTGTTAGAAGTAATCAGCTCATGTTGTTCATTAATGACAGTATAAAACAAAACCTAGTGCCATTTTAGGACCCTCAAATCATACCTAGTGAGATTTACTGTTGGGACCTGAAAGTGTTTTATTCTAGTTTTGCAAGACTCTGCAAAACTCTGCTCTCCATTGTGGGTCCATATATGACTCAGATAAAATACTTACATGAACACTTGTTTATCCTGATTTAAAGTTCATTTAAGTCTATGGGGATCATTCCACTGAAGTTAATGGGTTTTGTATTGAGCCCTTTTAGCTCACTGGCAAAAACCTAAATCTCCAGGTGACAACACTCCAAGATCCTTAAAAGGGCATGACAAGAAGTTGAACCACGTGAATGGCACATTCACTATTCCCTTCTGATGTACAACCATCTTTTAAAAGTACATGTTACTATCAAAAGTTCTCTGTTTATGACAGATACAGATAAGATATATGACCAGCCACACCCTCACAGTTTTTCCTTTTTCCCAAAACAGTTAATTTACAGCTTGTTTCAGTAGTTACCCAGTAACTAGGGCTCACATTATTTCAACTCTCAGACACTCTGGAGAAATAAAGTAAAATTAAAAAATTATACAATACAATAAAACCAAACCAAAACACCAAGCTACCACATCTTGAATTCAGTAACAGAAGAAATTTACTGCATGTACTTGGGATCATGCAAAGCAACATAATGATAATGTACAATATTTCTTCCTACAGTAGGAAAGACATGATAAAATAATTTCTAATTTGAAGGCACAAAGATTGGTCTTCTGGTTATCAACACATTTTCTTGCCTTTTAACCAAAAAAAAGGTATGATTCAGTTGAATTTTGATTTAAATTTTCTGTCTAAAGATAGTTTAGATAGAGAAAGAATATATCTACAGTGTCGTTTTCATTTTTAAACAGGATCTTGGGAGACATGCAGTAACTTTATGGTTGGTGTGGGAACATGCGTTTGGTGTTTACTACATGCCACCCAATCAAGGGGAGGTTATTGACAAAACTTTCTTACTTAACTACTTGAAACATTGTTCTTGCATGCTCTTGTCCTGCTAGAGGACTTCAGCCACCCTGATTTATGCTGGAAAAGTAGCACAGACATAGGTAATCCAGGAGACTCACGGAGAACGTTGAGGATAGCTTCTTAAGCCATGAAACAGACAGCACTACCAGAGGGGATACAATACTGGACCTCTTGGTCACCAATGCTAGTGAGATAATCAGTGACGTTGAGATTGGAGGCAGCCTGAGCTGCAGTGATCACACGCTGACTGAGTTCACAGTTGTTATGGTTTGAGAAAACCCATAACAATATATTGTCATTTAGAAAATTATTCTATCACTCGATGACCTCTCCCCACCCAACAAGGGGAATCAGGGAACAGAAAGAAACACAAGGGTTGAAATATAAATAGATTTAATAGATTATAACTAAATAATTAACAATAATACTAAAGAACCAGTATTAATCCTGATACTGATATAAGATACAGGAATTATACTCCTCCAATTCTATCAGTAGGAAGCTGTGCACTCCCAGCAATGGACAGCAAACATCAGACACTGTGAGCACAACAGGTTCAAGGAGGAAGAGAAGGCCTGAGGGTTCCAACACAAGAGCAAGGAGTTGTCTGGACCCACTGCCATCAATGGAGAGATTGCTATGCAGCAAACTTTCCTAATATATATTGGACATGATGTTCACGGTATGAAATAATCCTGTTGTCCAGCCTGGGTCAAATGCCCAGGCCTTGCTCCTCCTTGTCCCTGCACCTGCCAAGGCTTGAAAACACTAAGACCTTGAATCCCACAGAGCCTGGCTGGCTATAAAGTAAATATTTTCACAAATTCAGACACTTGAGTCTTCTAGAAATGCAATTTTCCCCAGTATTAGAAGAAAAGTTAGTCCTGTGTCTATCAACCCAGGGCAACAGTCCTGAGGCATAGGGGTCATAGAATCATGACTTCTATAGAATATGGGATTGGAAGAGACCTCTGGGTATCATCTAGTCCAACCACCCTGCCGGAGCGGGTCTACCTAGGACACGTTGCTCAGGAACTTGTCCAGGCAGGTTTTGAATGTCTCCAGAGAAGGAGACTCCACCACCTCTCTGAGCAGCCTGTTCCAGGGTTCTACCACTCTCACAGGAAAAAAATTCCTCCTCATGTTTAGGTGGAACTTCTTATACTCAAGTTTGTGCCCATTTCCTCTTGTCCTCTCACTGGGCACCACTGAGAAAAGACCAGCCCCATCCTACTGACACCCTCCCTTTAAATATTTGTAAGCATTGATCAGATCCCCCCTAAGTCTTCTCTTCTCCAGACTAAAAAGACCCAAGTCCCTCAGCTTTTCCTCATAGGAGAGATGCTCCAGGGCCTTAATCATCTTTGTAGACCTTTGCTGTACCCTCTCCAGCAGTTGCCTGTCATTCTTGAACTGGGGAGCCCTGAACTGGACACAGTATTCCAGATGGGGCCTCACCAGGGCAGAGTAGATGGGCAAGATGACCTCTCTCAACCTGTTGCCACGCTCTTCCTGATGCACCCCAGGATGCTATTGGCCTTCTTGGCCACAAGGGCACATTGCTGGCGCATGGTCATCCTGTTGTCCACAAGAACTCACAGGTCTTTCTCCTCAGAGCAGGTCAGCCCCCAACCTGTACTGGTGCATGGAGTTATTCCTCCCCAGGTGCAGGACCCTACACTTGCCCTTGTTGAGTTTCATCAGGTTCCTCTCTGCCCAACTCTAAAGCCAGGAGTTCAGGTCTCGCTGTATGGCAGCAGAGCCTTCTGGGGTGTCAGCCACCCTTCCCAGTTTTGTGTCATCAGCAAACTTGCTGAGGGTGCATTCCATCCTTTTGTCCAGGTCATTGATTAATATACTGAACAGGACTGGATCCAGTACTGAGCCCTGCGGAACACCACCTGTCACAGACTTCCAGCTGGATTTTGTGCCCCTAAGCACATCCCTCTGGGTCCTATCTTTTAACCAGTTTTCAATCCACTTAACCATCCATTCATCTATCCCACACTTCCTAAGCTTACCTATGAGGATGCTGTGGGAGATGGTGTCAAAAGCCTTGCTGAAGTCAATGTAGACAACATCCACTGTCCTTTTCTCATCTATCCAACCAGTCATGACATCATAGGAAGCTATTAGGTTAGTCTGACATGACTTCCCCTTGGTAAATCCATGTTGACTACTCCTGACCATGATAGCTTTCTTTTCCTCCATATGCTCTGAGACAACACTCAAGATGAGGTGTTCCATTACTTTTCCAGGGATGGAGGTGAGGCTGACCAGTCTGTAATTTTCTGGGTCCTGCTTCTTGCTGTTTTTGAAGTCTGGGATGACATTGATCTTCCTACAGCCCTCGGGCACCTCACCTGCTCTCCAGGACCTCTCAAAGATGATGGAGAGTGGCCCTGAAATGACTTCTGTCAGCTCCCTCAGCACTCTCGGGTGTATCCCATCCGGACCCATGGACTTGTGGATGTGCAGCTGTCTTAACTTATTTCTAACTTGGTCCTCCTCCACCAAAGGAAGACCTTCTTTAGTCCAGACTATCTCTGATTCATCCAGAGTCCATGGCTCTTGGGGGTTGGACCGAGCAATAAAGACTAAGGCAAAGATGGTCAGGCGAAGAGTAAAGTCAGAACCACGAGTTTTAGGAAACCAAACTTCCATCTCATCAAGGAGTTAGTCAATAAGATCCCCTGAGAAACTGCCCTCAGGTACAAGGGAGTCATGTATTTCCTTCGTGTGCTGCGGGCTCCAGAGCTGGATGCAGTGCTCCAGGTGGGGTCTCACCAAAGTGGAGGAGAAGCGCAGAATTAACTCCCTTGATCTACTGGTTCTCATTAATAAATTGTAAGAAAAACACTTATATGAACCAACAAAGACTTCCAAACCCCTGCTATTACATTTAGCACTTTTTGACATTTTTAAGACCAGACAGAAATGCTACACTGAAGACAAAAAGAAAGATCATCGAAAATTAAAGATAAAAGAAATGTTACTTAAAAAAGAAGAAGCAGGGGGAAAAAAATGAAAGAAAAGTCTAGTCTATTTACCAACTTACAAAACTCAAATTGATAAACTAACAACTTTCCACAACTTTCTGCATTGCAAAAAGATGTAAAGGCCACAGACCACATAGCTACCATTTTGCCTCTCTCTACTGATAAAGTTGCTGGACTTGACAGCTTTCCACACTCAGATCTTTTAGAACTGCTAAACCCTACTACTATGGTGATATTTGAACAAAGTGTCTGCTGGAACATGGAGAAGGGAGCATATCTACCAAGGCTCTTATCTTATTAAAAAATAAGTTGAACGCCTGAATATTAAAACATGAAATTTAAGACCAAGATCATCAAATTCAGTTATAAACTCTGGCTCAAAATTCAACTAAATCACAAAAAGCACTGGCTAAATAATAACTAATAAAAAGAATAAGGTGACAGTGGCTGAAAGAAATATATTTTTTAAAAGTATCCTACTTTTAAAAATAAAGGTTATTATATGAAAGAAACAGTGGATATCTTAATGAGGTAAATCTTAACCTACTTAAGAATTATATTTTAGGAAATGCGAAATGTCTCTGAATTAGCTAAGGAAACTTATGATTAGATATTTTCCCTAGTGTAAAGAACTACAAAATGGTTGCTCTGGGCAGTGAATGTGATTGCACATTAGAGAAATTCCAAGTACTGTCTTGATCTAATTTTTTTTTATTAAAATCACCAAATAAATTGTGTGAAACTTTTCAGAGAGAATTTGTAACAAGTTATTGTAGTTACTGTTTGAAAGACAGAAAAAGCTAAGGAGATTCAGAAAGCACAATTTAAAATCTTATTAATTTAACACTTAGATTTCTTTCAAAAGAATGCAGGAATCTATATGTATACTATTGATTAAAAAGACAGCTGCTAAATATTAAAACAAATTGATGGAAGTCAATAAAGCTAAAGTGAATGCCACAGGTTTCTTTCCCTTTTTAAACAGAACAAAGAAACATACTCTACAGTAAATTACAGAAGACATAAGGTCAAAATTATGCCAATTTACTATGCGAAACGCTGCACAGTAACAAAGGGAAAAGTCATGTCTTCTCCCACAAAAGTTTACTAGCAGCTTCTAAGGGAAAAGAGGGAACTATACCCAGCATACCTTTTGATGCATAAAAAAGTGCAATTTTTCCCCCTCACTCGATTTTAGAATTAATCCATTTAACTCCTGAGGTTTGAGATAATCTTAAAAGATATTTGATGGATAGGATCTTCTTGTCCCTGCCTTAAAATCTTGTCTCCAGTGGTTCTAGCTATGAGAAAACCTCTGGACAAGGTCCTATAGGAAAGCAAGTACAGCATCGCTAGTCACTGAAAAGTATACAAAATTATTTTTCCAGGCTAAAAATATCTACATTCTCTGTAGGAGTCAGCATCAATGATAAAAAATCAGAGCTTTGTAGGGAACAGTGCAATCAATGGGTTAATGTCACTGGGGAAGAAGGTTATGATCTATTATCTTTATTCTTTAAAACTTTACCTATTAATTACCTAGTCCTTGCAAATAATTTCAGTTTACAAAAAAATCAAATTCTTAAATGTTTTGATTTGTCATTTTTCATTGAAAAGAATTGTATTTTGGCCAATGTAGCTCCTGCTGAAAATTCTCTTGATTTTTTATCTGTAAAGAAAAGAAACAAAATTCTGTGATTTATGAATCACAGTTTAGAAAGCTTATTTACCTTCTAGACAATAAATCATGCACAAGTGCCACTTAGCCTTATTTTAGGCTCTAGAAAGTCTTTAATCACTGATACTTGATATTAATTGCTATTTGATATCCAGATGTATTTTGGCTACAACGTAGGTTATATCTTTTCTACATTATTATTAAAAGGTCTCTGTACTTGCAATAACTGAAAAATACTTTAGCAAAAAAAAAAAAAAAAAAAAAAATCAGTTGATTTCCAACACATGTAAATATCCTTGTCTATTCCAGGCTTAAAATCTGTTTTTCAAACAATAAAGCCAAATTCACAGCTTTCAGTAAAATAATAGTTCTGAATAGATTTTCAAACCCAGTAGCAGATCTATGTAGCCTCATGCTTGAGCTACAGAGTTCATTTTAAAAGCGACAACATCACAATTTAGAGTTTTATCTTTTGTCCAAAATATTTTGCATATAATTGTCGCTGCACTTAATGCGGAAATGAAATAGCAAATCTTTGTGTATTCATTTTTTAAACTGTTTTATTCCTTACTCTCTGACTCTATTTTAAACTGAAGAATATTACAAGCAGATGTAACAACCAATGTAAAAACTTCTCATTTACTCTGTTAAATTTAAATCAAAGTATAAAAATTAGAAAAACAATATTGCTTACTCAATAGTTCTCACTATTTTTCACATTTTTCAACGGTACCATTTGTGACATACTCTTAATGCCTCACAGCATTTTCCGTAATGATGTGATTTAAAATACATGCTTGTAATGACTTACATGTAATTTCAGCTATGAAAAATTAACAGAGATGGATCTTTCTACAGAAAGGAGAACAGAAAACAGAACAATGCTAGGGCAACAAGTTTATTACAGATATTATAACTTCTTCCAAAACAAAAAGGAAATACTTACTTACTAAAACTGTATTTTATTTTCTTTTATACAACTAATCTGCACTACTAACTAATTCAGTTGAGAAATGTTTATTTTGGGATACTTAATATCATTTAACCATAAATTCATGGTATAATATGGGTCTCAGCTATCTGAAGGTTAGAATATCTTACATATGCAACTAAAAAGGAGAAAAAAGCAAAGGGGGTGAGTATGGGGATGGAGAATTATCAGAAACAAAGAGATCCTTGAACAGAGCTTTCTACTACAGCTGCATTCTTCTATCTGTGATAAAAATATAAAAAATGAGGGCAATTATACCAAAAAACCAATACTTAAGAATTAGACATTCTGTTATTTGTCCTGTTTAAGTAAAAACCATTATGTAACATGATTGCAGAGAAGAGTGCTGACCTGGTATTCTGTGAAATATAAGTTCACTTCTCTCTCAAAAGAGAAGCGAAATCTTCCCAAAGGGAAATATCTTCCAGTTGTCATGGTTTGCTGTTTTGTACAGGAAAAAAAGGCATGCTCATAGCATGCTTTTTTTTTGTAAGTAGCTATACCTATCCTACCAATACCTACTCTTAATGAATAAAACTTTATTTACTGCAATGTTGTGTTCCTTTTGAATTTGCTGATTTAGAAAGGAAGATGCTTGAGACATGCGGAGAGCAGCTCTGAACATTCATGTCATGACCTATAAAGCGTAATGACCATGTTTTTGAATTTGTTTCAAATACATCCATGTTCAGTTGAGATTTTTCACACAGTACAGAAGCCAAGTTTGGACTGGTACCTGAACTTTTATTCCAGTAACCTGAGATAAGGTCTCATTTGTATGTGACAGAAGAAACCCTCTTTGCCATAGAGAAATATTTCAAAGAGGATCCTCTGCTGAGAAGTCTCAGAACATGTTTGGCTATCTATTTGTAGTCACTCATTACAGTTATATAAATTACATAAAAGTCCTTTCACTAAAGAAAGACAAAGCATCCAGTTTAAGAGGTAAAGCATGCCTCATAAGTCTGATGGTTTTTTATGATGAGATGAATGACTTGGTTTAGGGAGACAGATAACAGTGAGTGTGGCTTACAGAAACAAGACCTTAGCGCTGACTCCTACAGTACCATTATAATCCAAGTCGACATATTTGAATTGGGCTGGCAGACAGTATATGAACTTACCTGGACTGCCAGCCTCAAAGAGTTGCAATCAGCAGTAAAATAATCGAAGTGGAAGCCAGTTGCTGGAGATGTCCAGAGCATGTTTTCTAGCTGACAAAACCAAACTGAGTGGTATAAAGGCAGGGCTATTACTTGGGACCTTGACAGACTGAAGAAATGGGTTGACAGGAACCCCATGAAGTTCAAAGAAGTAAGGTGTCCCAGTTTGAAGTAAAACCAAACCAATTTTGTGTTCTATAATTTTACATTTTAGTTAGGCCTCCGCTAACTCTTGAAATTAACAGCATATTGTGGAAAAACTATTTGTTCTCAGGATGATAAGGCCAAAGTTTATGATAAATGTCAAGGAATGGTATGCAGAAAGTCCCTTGCTTATACTTATTGCTATAACAATCAAGGTCAGCCAATTTTCATTATTTGCCCCTTAGAGGGTTGGAAACGGAAAAAATCGTAGAGGGATAACCACTGTGGGGAGGAACGGACAGGACAGGTGACCCATCTGAGGTATTGCATCCCATCTGCCCCATGCTCAGTATAAAAGCTGAGGGATCAAAGGGTTAACTCTTTTCCTGCGACGGCCGACGTCCAAAGAAAACCCTGTCTGTTCTTCTGCTTTTGATTCCTATCCATGCGTTGCTGACTCCAGAGGTGGAATGCAGTTCCCATCCATTCTTGAGTCCAGTCTGGGACTTCCCCAGTGCCTGCTGGTGTCAGGACTGTCAACCTGGGAGCTTGATGTGGTTTTGTATATGTTGTATTTATGACATTATTTTCTTCTTTTTTTTATTTTAATATTAATCCTTCATTAAAGTAGTTTAGTTCATTCTAAATCTTCTTATCTCTTCGTCTTATCTCCTTTTTTATGGGGGGGTGGGGGGGGGTGGTGGTGGGAGGAGGGCTATCTGTCAGTCTGGTTGCAGTGATTTCAGCTGAAACTACAACATAGGGCAATCCTGCATCTGTAATACAATAACCCCATGAAGCCACACAGGCTGGATAGAAAGAAGGTCTGAAGAAGGCCTAGGCAAATTTTCAAAGCAAATTTGAGCAAATAGCAAGGTTAAAAGGTAAAAGGAGAGAGTTGGCACAAGTTACACTAGGGAAAAAAATTAAACAAAAAAGTCATGTAATCTTATAGATCTTATAGAAATCTTATAGATTTCTGTGACTTGTTTCTAATGGCTCTAAGAAGCAATATGCAATATGCAATAAGATTTTATTTGTTTGTTTTCTTTGTTTTTTGTTTTCTTATGTAATAGTAAGATGATATGGAAACACATACGCTGGTTTTTAAATTTCACAATAGAATGGTTATTGTCCCCTAAGACACTTTCATAACATAAGCCAAATCTGCCAGCAATTTAAAGGCATCTTTTGGGCTGTACAGGCTTACAGCAATATTCTAAGTAGATCCAGATGTCACAAGATCTGTATTTTTAAACCAGAATTTTGTTTGCTTTCTTCCATTTTCTTAGTTCACTTGCCTCCTTTCCTTCAATGAGGATGTATCTCATTTTGTTCTGCATTATGTCAGTTCTCATCTCAACATAACTTTCACTATTTCTTCATAAACAACCTTCCAGCTAAGAAACTTGGAGCTTAATATGTCAATGAATGTTGAAGCATTCATATTTAAGTTACCTGACAACTTTGTCACCTGAAGCTTTGAATAACCTCACACTTGGGAATGTTGCCCAGTAAAGACAATGAAGTGAGCATGTCAGAGGCTTGATAATGTCCAAAATCCATGTTTTTGAAAAATACCCTTAATCCATATGTAGAACTTGAATAAATCACTACTTTTCAAAAGCTTGCTGTTTGCTGTTTGTTTTTTTTTTTCTTTCTTTTTTTTTTTTTTTTTAAACAGACAATAACACCACTACTACACATTGCCAAATGGTACAAGACAGGACTTATAATACAGCACATAATTATGATGTAAAGTGAGCCCAGAAATTATGTTTCAAAATAATTCAGACTTTTAAAAAATTTACTGCTAAGAAAAGCTACCAAGAAAAAGTATTTTGGACACTTTCAACTCCCTCTCACTTACTATTGTCAGATTATATATTAAAAAGAAATGCCTGAAAGTAGAAACTAATTAAATTGTTATTTTTTGAAAAGTAACATCCCATTTTCATCCCAGCCCTCATAAGAATTTATATACTTGGTTTGAAAATTTAGACATGAACTGAGCAAAGAATGGATAAAATAAATTGAATAATGTATTTTTAAATATAGTAAAAATTAATCAAAATAATTGTTAAGGTTATTAACAGGCCAGCTGACACTTGAAAAAAAATATCTTGAATCAGGTCATAATGAGACCTTCCATAATCAGGAAAGGTTGCCTCTGCTTTTTTGCTCATTTTATATTCCTTCAAACCTTATGATACTGAAACTTTAACTGCATTAATATCGCATTAAAAAAAAAAAAAAAGAAACAAAAGAAACCAAATTTCTTCCCTTCACCTCAATCTTGACTGTCCACTTGCTTCAATCACAGAGCCTTGGCATGCTCCTGTTATTTTAGAAGGAGCCATTTGCCTTCTACTCCAATAAAGGAACAAATGCTATTCTGTGTGATGACCGTAATTAAACTGAAACTTAGATGAGAAAAATCACAGACCCCATTTGCCTTAAAACCCAAGTATATCGCCTGTCATAAAGCATGTTTCCTAACCTGAGGAGCAAGGATCCATAGCCTTGATCTCCCACATTGCCATTGAAAAGGCTAATAGCTACTTGTTATTGCAAATGCATTTTCTTAGAAAACCAATTTAAGTGTCATCCAATTTTCTTATCTGTGGCCATATGCTTAAAAAGTAATTACTCTGCTAGCATTTGTAATTAAAATGATGTTATCTATGGTTCTAGATGCATTTAGAACACCATTGATCTCAGATACCAAATGAAATTTCAACAGATGAGTCATCATGCATTTCCCATTTTTACAAGTTGCATTGTAACTAATATGAAACACAGGTGGAATAGTTATCCACCAAATTCTCTCATATCTAACTATCAGGTATAGAAAAGTATGTTGGTTCCTTGTATTTTTTTTTTGTAATAAATATCATCTGTATTACTCTTAACAAAATCGGTAGGTTATAAGCTGATGTCTGAAGTTAAACTCTTCCCTTGCCTATAAGTTTCAACCTTCTTGCCAGCTGTACATTCCTGCAGGGCCTGTGTGTCCACTACAAAAAATCTGAGATAAGAAGTCAAGATTCTAAGAAAACCTGAATTTTTACATTCTTCAATCACTATTTCACTCAGCATTTCAGCCTGAGTTTATTAAGTCTGACCCTTTATTATACCAAATATGAAGTTGTGTTTCTTCTTGTTTAATAAATAATTACTAGCAATAATAATAAAATTCCTAATGCCAGGTATTGATGATCACCATTCTCTCCTAACCAAACTACAGCTATTAAAATTAACAATTATACATTTTCTATTAATTTGACACTCTTAATTCTCTATTCACCATATGCTCTTTAAATCTGGTGCTTAGACTTGTATCTCTAAGGAGAACAATACATAATATTGCATTTTTCAAGATACTGGTGGATAACATGATTGACTTAGGATCAGGGATGGCAAGCATCATTTTGCAACTGGTAAATAATCATCAGCAAAGAGATGCATCTACACTGTACATTTAATTTCACAAGAACTAGTAAACAATGTCGTATAATATCAATTTATGGATTTTTTTTTCCTAAAAACAATAAAGAACAATGCTTATGTGTGTTGGTGATGTAAAGTATGTTGTAACTCAAAACACTACCAAACAACACCCCTAGCATCTTGAAAATGTTTTCTTGTGACTAGGAGAATAAAAAGAAAAATCAATATAATTTCATTTATTTAAATAATAGTGATGGAATCTTATTATCCAAGAAATGGATCTAGATGTAGACCTGACATTTTTATGCTTTTTCTGTATTCAAGAAGCTTCATAAATCAAAAAAAAAAAATTTTTTTTTTTTTTAAGTGTTGTCATTTTGAATTATGCCTTTAGCTATCTTCTAACAGGTACTTTAGTTAAATTGAAACTTACACCAGTTAAAACAGGAGCTAGCATATATTACACTAGCTGACAACACACTCTTGTTTTCTAATCTTTCTACTCTCATATATTCATTTGTCTTTGTTACTTATAATGTATATGTTATCAAATTTTATGTTTAATAATACTTTCATCAAGTATTTTCTGAATGTGGCAATATTTCAAATAGTCTCTGGTGAAGAAAGTAAATGCATCTCATCTGTATCACCATAGAAAGCAGCAGTCAGCTGGGACAACAATTTTTTTTCTCTCCAAATCATCCAAGATGGTGGCCTCACAGTAGAAGCTCATTCCTAAACTCAACAGAAATCAATGCTAGTCTTCAAGCTTGATCTTCCATGATTTGAATTAACTCAACACCTCTACTATCAGTATGGACAGTCACAGGTTCATGCTTTGCCATTTTATGTTTTCTATTTTGTCACTGTTTCCATTTATTACACCAGTTCAAGGACAGAATTAGTTCCTGTGCATGACAATCATATCTAGTTTGTAGTGGATCCCCAGCACAGCATCTCAGAAGGGAGAGTAAATGCAAATTCACAAAATTAAACACATTAATGAACTGGCATATATTAGTTGAGGCTGAAGCCTGGGGGTTTTTTTGATGGTTGATTGGTTTTGTTTTGGTTTTTAACAAGTGGCTATAGCAAAACTTACACTGCTAAAATGTGATCTGAAGTCCAAAAGAGAAAATAGTAGTATTTATGCTAGCATCTGAGACAGATAAATGTTTGAAAAGAACCCTTAAATCATGACCAGCTTTGATTCATAAACTTCAATAATTCTTCCGTCTATTTATTGTGCATGAGGTACATTCATTTCATTTCCAAATTCCCATAGCTGCATTTAAAATTATCTCTATTAAAGTATCTCCAATTATATAGATTCCTATATTTAGCCAGTGGTTTCTCTCAGCTGCATTTTATTAATTTGGATTAACACCATATGTGGAATTGGAATTCTCTATCTTAATATAACATCTCATAATTGGAATTCTTGAGACCCACCAAGAAAAAAACCAGCTATATCAAAATGAACATTTTTATATTAGTAGCATAGGTATATTGAATGACACGATGCTATATAGCATTTTGCCCCATGAAAGATTCTTCAAACTAGCAGTGCAAGGAAAATCTGAAGTTTTTAGCACAGTTGTGAGTTAGCAATTAGTTAATGGCACATAATATCTCTATGCTAGCACGTTTTGGGTTTAAGTCATATTTTTTGGAATAAAAAAATATGAAATAAAACCTCTTCAACAGTTAATAGTCATTTAATAACATTTACATATGTTATCTGACATAGGTTGTCATATGCTAGCAACTGGAACATGCAGCTCCTTGCTGAACGCAGCAGTTTGGATGGAGGAGAGAACTGGAAAAAGTAAAAGTGAGAAGAAGAACTCATCTGTTGAGATAAAGACAATTTAATAGGTAAAGCAAAAGCTGCTCATGCAAGCAAAGCAAAACAAGGAATTCATTCACTGCTTCCCATGAGCCGGCAGATAGTCAGCCCCAATTCCAGGAAAGTAGGGTGCCATCACATGTAATCGTTTCTTGGGAAGACAAACAGCATAGCTATGAACATCCTCCCTTCCTTCTTCCCCTAGCTTTATATACTAAGCACGATGTCATGCCTGTACTCGGCACTGGTGAGGCCTCACCTCGAGTACTG
>BJBW01000649.1:106101-145326 GCA_004320125.1 Scolopax mira | reverse complement strand
ATAAGGTCTCCCCTCAGCCTCCTCTTCCTCATACTAAATCACATGTGCTTAAGTAAAACTCTGTAGTAAAAAATATCACTGTTAACCTCTTCAGTAAAAAAAAGCTTTTGATAATGATAACAATAATATATTTTTTTAAATTTCATTTTTTTTGTCTTCATGAAATAAAAAGAATATTAAGATAAATGAGAAATATCATATAAAGGTCCTAAGAAATTTTTTTTTCTAGAGAAGACCTCAGTCTGCAAAGAGAATAGCAGACAATCAGGATGAATTTCCTCACTTCTTCTGCTATGCTGTTTTGAAGATACTGACATTTGCTCAAAGATTTTATTTTTTTACTTGTATCTAGAATGGATATGGAGAAATTCATTCTTTCTCCTTCAATATCTTTCATGCACACAAATACACACACATACATATGAGCAGAGCAAATTCCATCTTCGTATTCCCCCACTTTACCGAATAGATTATCGGTGGCTTGCAGCATAATTTTATGAACTGGCACTTGCAGTTCTTCTGCACACTTCTTTAAAAATAACAGGTAGCAGTTTGCTCACAGGGAGCAGTTTGGCAAATAAGGGTGGTCTTTATCATTACAGAGCTGTTGCCAGAATTCTCTAGAGCAGGTGGGAATGCATGTGCACCCACTAACATTTATTTCTATATTTCTCATTGCCATAGCATCTGCATGCCTTACAGTATTCCACGGGCTTGTCCTCACAAGATCTTTTCGAAGCAAGAGACTGCTTTTGTTTACATTTCATAGGTAGAGGACAAAGTGAGGCTTTACAGCTTGCCCAGTCTGACCCAGTGGTGTGGGGCTGGGACTGGGGACAGGGAACTGGGTCTGACCTACCAAGGGCTACACCAGTTCCTCTAACCTGCAGAGTCACATTGCTGCTTTAGCATGGTGGGGCTCTCATCTGATTAATCTGTCAGCTGAGCAAATTTTTGCAGCAGGATTCATCTTACTGTTGTAAGACAAAAAAAAGGTTTTGAATCTGAGCTCCTAATTTTAACTTGCAGAGTATTGCTTGATTGAGATGGTTGACATGGTCGGGAAATTCTGCCATGTTGCAAAAAGAGCAGAGGAACTAGTTCTTATTCTTTAACGCAGCAAACACCTGAAACTCAAAAATCTTTTCTTTCTGCCACTGGCTAACCAGAAAGGCTGAACAAGTCTTTTTACTCTAAACTGCATGAGTTTCAATATCTGTAACTTGTCATGCATTCTTAACTCCTTTGTGAAGCTGTTTGTGACCTACTTGTGGAAGGGCTAGATATTTATATAAATTTGAATTGTATGCAAAGTGTTTGGATTTCTTCATTGTCACTTTACAGTCATTTTTACTAGTTTTTAAATTAAATTTGGTGTGTTTTGTCATGTTAAAAACACTAGTCCTTTTTTCAGCTGAGAAGTTCATGGCAAGTAATGCCTTTTGAACTTACGTTCTTAGGATGGGTGTGACCTAAACTTCTGCAAAGGAAAGATTTCATCATCACCACCACTCTCAGTTAAACAATAGCAGTTTTCAGGCAGGAAGGAGTATGCAAAGAAATTTCTTTCTGCAGAATAGAAACTAAAGTGCATGTATGTACTCTGTGATAATCACAATTGTCACTTATACGCTGACAATTTGTCAAGGCCATCTTGCTGAGACATTGATGCCACTAGTAGGGTCCATCATAGACTGTAAAACAGTTTCAACATTCTGTAACAATGTTTCAACATTAAAAAGAAGAATGTCATCTTTAAAATTTAATCAATTCTTTAATGTTTCAACATTGTTCTTTATAGTTGTCCAATCAGGATATAACGTAGAGGGAGCCTTTTTTGTCTCCTCAAGTCCTCTGACATGGAGTGTTAAACTGCTTACACAATCTGCATCATGCCTAATCTGAAACGTGTGCATGTCTTCATGAGGTGTCGTGAGAGGGAATGTCAGGAAAATTCATTTTTATTGCATAAGTGCTTTGTCATGCTGTGGAACGGTGTGAAAAGCATACCTATATGAACCCTTACTTAAAGTGGCAAATGCTCACCTCCAAAGCTACCTACAAATGTGGAGTTTCATTATGTTTGGGAGAAATACTGAGCTCTACTGAATGTTCCATTTTTCTTGAGGTCTTCTTAAGAACCTTGGTATATCTTAAAGACTCAAATATAGCCTTCATATCCACTGAAATATATAAAAGGGATCCTATTGACTTTTCATATGCTGGAACAGGCCCTAAAGCACTGTAGACAGAAAAGACCATAAAAAACTATGGTCTTTTAACCAAAACTGACTTCTTCTAAAGCACTCCTCCAAATGTACCGTTTACTCATCTTCTGAGTACTCAAAGGTAGTCAGCTTTGGTTTTGTCTCCTTCCCTTTAAACTCAAGGAACAGTCTTGCTTTCTAATGTGTAAGCAGATAGCTTGTCCCAGATGGTAGAGTTATGTCTGACCTCATCACAGGTTTTATTTTCACAAAGCAGGATTTTATGTTTTATGTTACAGAGTTTAGAGATAGAGAAAGTGGAGGCTGTAACAGAAGAGCCACCATGCAGCATAGGGACTGGAGCATTGCTACTGGAGACCTGCAGTACACAATGTCTGCAAACCAGACCATGTGAAGCTCAGAAAAAAAGCATGCATGGGGAAAACAGAGGAATCAAAACAGGAATAAAGCAGAGAGGAAAATGTGCAAATTAAAGCTGCCAAAACCCCTTTAATAGATGTACATAGCAATTTACCTTAGTCAAGTAAAATCTGAAGCTGGAAACAGAACTGTTCTGAGAAAAAGAGAAAAAAATCAGAACTATGCATATCCATCAGATCCCAGCCTAAGACCCTTGAAGGTCTAAGGCTAATTGATAGCAGAAAAACTATATAAACCCAGGGACTTTTTTATTCATACTTCTTAAATTGCTATGTCCAAATACCACAGCTTAGTTGTTATTCTGAGTAACATGCAAAAAAAGGGATGTGATTCTTGATGTTAAAGAAATTGAAGCTTCTTGATATAGAAGGTGCTATTGAACATAACAGCAAATACTGCTATATTTTTCTAATTTTTTAGACAGAATTATGAGGGTACTTACTTTAAACAATATTTGTCTGATCCTCTTAATTCCCTGGGTACCTAGTGTAACTTGTAATACTTGGGTCTTGTTTATATCTTCTGTTTGGTATTGCCTGCATGCTTTTTTCTATATATGAGCTAAATGACTGGATATAAAAACTTGTGTGGGTATGTAGTTTCTGCCCTCAAAATGTATTTGCAGAAGTTCTCTGGTGGTCATGAAAAAGTGTGTTAGTACTGATCTTTGCAGAGGTTGCATTCTGCTTTAGGAAATTGCAGTGACGCAAAAGGCGACTTACATCTGTTTTACAAATGCAAGTAGAAATGGCTGCATTCTGCTATAACAAGCCTTTCATTTAGGCTTATGATATATCTGTGTTTTAGAAGATCTGAGAGTAGGGAGTAAAATTGCTTTGCTTTGCTTTGAAAATTTGACTCCTTCCCCCCCCCGCCCCTTACCCCCCCCCCTCCCCCCCCATCCTTCTCAACTATGCCAAGATCCCCTGTTTTCAAAGTGTTGCCTCTATAAACTATATTTCCCTCAGGGAACTCTGAGTGTATTGAAGATAAAGAATTTGCTGCTTTTACATTAAAACTTGTGCTGAAGCTCTTCTGGCTTTGGTGAAAACCCATACTTTGCTTTCTTTTGAATGAATAGAACTTACTAGTTCTTTAGAACATCTACTTTTCTCAGGTGTCACTTTGAAATACACTAATCTCACCTGTACAAATGGTTGACCATTAACTCAGTTGCAAAAGAACAAACTTCTTACCTTAGGATTTAATTAACATTCTTTTCAGGATTTTTAATCCAGGGTGAACATTTACTGAAGTTGAATTCTTTCACATGGTAATTTGAAAAGCTAGTGCTGAAACAAGTATAAATTTTATGGCTCAGTGACAGCAGGACACAAGACTCCAAAAGACTGTGATATATGTAAAAAAATAATCAACAACTTGAACAGGGAGAAAGTCAGCAAAGGAATAAAATGGTAAGCAAAGATTCTGTTTTCACCTGTCCACATACTGAATGCCTCTACATCCTTCCCGGTGACCTTGGTAGAGTCCAGTTTTCTGTAAAGAATGAGAAGACTCAGAAAAATCAGAGTTGGGATGGCTGAGGCTTTGTTCCTTCGTCTCTGTTATTTAGCTAAAAACAGGGATCATAACACTTCTGTGGAAGCTATTTGCAGGAGGTGGCTTGAAACAGACCATGGGAATACATCAAAACCCCCTCGTTTGCATTTTATTCTCTTGGCTACTAGCATGAAAGAAAGGGTAAAGACTGCATGAAAAGGGTTGTTTGTCACATTTCTTCCATATTTAAAATTGGAATGGCAGAATTAAGTCTCTGGAGAACTAAGGCCCCTTTCTAGACACAGACTTCCAAAATAAGTTTAAGCGCTTGATCTGCTCTGAAAAATATTAAAGCTTTCTAAAGTTTTCCTACTCGTATCCTAGAACAAGCACTTTTAATCTATTCTCACTGAAACTATTAGCTGGATTGTACTGACATTTCTTTCACACATTTCTGATTCTCACATTTTCTCACTTCCCAGTCTTTTCTGCGACTTCTGTTCATGCTTGTAATTCATTTTAGTGGCATTGGTAGCATCCTCACAGCTTCTGCTACACTGTGTCCATACAGCTTCTGAACCTTTCAAACAACATCCCAGTAACTCATCCTAATTCTTACTGGAGATCTTGCAAAAGATTAACCTCTCCCCCGACACCCTCCTGCGCTTAAATAATGGCTAATTCATGTTCATGTTCCAAAGCTGTTTATTTTGAAAATTACCTATTGAGAAGACAATTAGAAACTTGAGAAGAATACAAAAATAAGCAGGATTGAAGTCTGATGGAGTTTTATCTAAAGCTTGATAATTTTGTGAAATGTGTTAGCTGATACAAGTACTTGTAAAAGTTAGGAGCTGGGTGTACTGACACTGGAAATTCCTTCTAGTTGTACATCTTCCCAGAAGTCTCACCGTAGATACTAAATCTTAAGCCTGAATTCATATGGGAGCATGGTGTAACATTTTTAGAGTGTGTTAGTGTGCTGTTTTTACCCAGAGGTTGCCAGCCTGCTAGTATTTGAAATGCATTTTCCTCTGGTGTTCTGAGAGCCTGAGACTAATAGCTCTGTAGAGCTCTTGCCTCTGTTGCTAAGACTGTGATCTGCCACACTTTCCATTTTATAATTTCTTTTCCTTTAGGCAATTCTGGTAATTTTAATGTCAACCTTTCCTCTTATCATTTCAAACATGAAACATCTGTTAAAACAGTGTCTGTGTAATTATATTTCCTCAGTTATAGGTGCTGATTTAAGTTTCCTGCTGCCTCTTTTCTGACACGAAATTGAGTATAACCAACATTTAAACAAACTACAAACTTCTGCCCAGTCGTCTTTTTCTTCCCATGGTTTGTATGTAGCACTTCAAGGGAATCCTTTGAGTTGGTCAGATACTACTCTAACAAGTTTTCTACATACAGTGAAATCCTTATTTCCTAGAACTTGCTTAGGTTACCGTCTGCTAACATAGTGAGAGATTTTTCACCCCAGAAAATATTTTGTATTCTTTTTCTGAAAGATTGAGCATTGAGCAAAACCGAGAGCTATGTTTCTTAGTAATAGCTATTATACAAACCTAATAATTCCAATTTTTATCTTAGAGGGATTTTTTCTGACAATCTCGGTGACAATTATGGATTTACTCCTTCACAGGATTAATTTTTATTCATGCTTTTTCAAATTCCATGTAGGCAGAATTTTGGCTTTAGAAGACATTGCCAATATAGAGATTAAGAATTTGAGTAATATTCTCAGGATCTAGACTTCAGTAAATGCGTCAGAGACTCATTATTATAATCTGTTTAGAAGTGCCATTAACATGAATCATAAGCACATCGTTTACTAGTTGATTCTGTTCCAGTCAATTGCATCAATGAGTGAGGTGCTGTGAGTATGGAGAAAAATATTGGTTCCAATTCAGTAACAAAATTTTCTTCCTTGTTTTATTTGTAAGTTACAAGCTTACATTAAAAAGCTGATAGTGTTTGTCTCTGGCAGCCCAAAGATAATATCTGAAGGGGCTTATATTGAACATTTTTGCATGTGTAAATGCCAGAAGAATGCCCTTCTCAGTGCAAAAGAATTGCCATTTTCCACAAAATCTCAGTGCTTGAAAGTATAAGAAAATAATTTTTATCATCTGAAAAAACATCTGAGAGGAAAATTATCATCAGCTTTAGTGCCTCTGTAAGGCTCAACAAGTGTTTGACTCTTGAAATTGATAACTTCCCTACTAAATGATTTCAAGACCTTGAACAAATTCCATAAAACAAGGTGTTAGTAGCTATTACCAACTATGTATGGTGTTTTGTAATTGTGTTTTAATAATGCTATTAATATTCAGCAAGGTGAGCTGCGTTGAGTGTGCTTGATAATATATGTATTAGGTATTAGAATGCCCAGCATGAACAGACTGAAATGAAGTAATTATCGCAAACCTTGCTAATTTAGCACCTGTACTCAAGCCTTAATTTGCATTGCCTTTTAGTTATAACATTGAAGACAGATTTCTTCTTCCCAAATTTTCAGGGCTGTGATATTCTCTGAAAAAATGTCAGTGAGAGAGTAAGAAGCAGGCAGGAATTGATTCCTAGACTTCACAGCCATTTCTGCACCTGCATTGTTAAATGCATATCAGTCCATATGAGTTCAGTATTTTTTACTTCAATAATATATTTGCTATCAGAAAAGTTGCTTCTCCAGTATGAAGAAACAGGTAACATTTTAGTACTAAATTTTATTGATAAAACTTATCAATAGGTCAGAGTATTCCACTGCCTAAATGCTCAGGCTGAAACTATATTAGTTAATTTTTTTTTTCTCATTTCTTTTTCTTTCCCCTCAAAAGCCCACCCAAATGTCATTTTAAAGATAACTAGACATTTTTGTTGTATCCAGGACTCCCACCAGAGACCTGCAACACAAGACAGTGCCTCAAACTCTCTAAAGCAGTCAACTTGAAGGAGTAAAATCTCTACCCTTGGTCAGGTTGAGATCTGCCTGGTGAATGTGCATGACAGATACATTTTCTCAGATTTCCTCTGCCCATCTGTGCTTTACTTTGCAATTGTTCTTCTTCAGTTATTGAAGAAACAGAAGCCGAATGAGGGAAGAGCACTAGGGAGATAAGCAATAGTCAAGGCAACTGAAACCTACACTGAGAAATTAGTTCCCATCCCTATCACAAAATTAAATGAAGCTGATTTGGTGTGTCTCATTTTTTTAAGTGCCTGACTGGAGTCCTGAAATCTGATCTGCTGAGAAGTGATGAGTGCTTGCAGCTACAGTGGAAAGCCAATGCAAGCTATCTTTTAAGTGTGTTGTATTATATGCCGTTGAATTCTCAAGAAAACCCCCGTTACAGATGTTTTGACTTGAGCAGTCAGAGTTTATGGATACCATTGACTCTTATCTTGCTAGACGTCAACACTAAATTTTAGAGATTCTCCTTCTCTCACAAAAATGAAACATAAGTATGGGATGTTTACATGCAGTTATGTAAATCTCATTATTGTACTTATGCAGTACTAGGTGCTAAGATAGCATTTCAGTACTGGTTCTTAAGTAAAGCATGAACAAAATATCAAGGAGAAAAATGCTAAATGCATGTTTACATAAATGAGGACCAACTTCTCAGTGAAGTAAGAAAAAAAGATGTAATCTTCAAGCTGGAAACTGCATTTGTTCAGCTAAAATTGAAAGATGTATGTCTACTGGTGTGAATCAAAGTTGTGCTATCAATTTTAGCTCTAGAGTTTTAATGTTCTAGGGTGTTTGTCATTGTAAAATTATTATTCCATTAATATTGAACATAGTGTTTGCTATGTTATTCTGTAGGATGATTGCTTGGAAATAGATAGATCTCTCTCTAAAGGGAGCATCCTGCTAAAGTGTTATCCATTCAAACACTTGCTATTTATTCACTTTTCTTCCATTGAATGCCTTCATGAGAAGTAATGGAAAACTTTCTTATATATTGATAGTGAATAAGAATAAGAAACTGGTTGACTCCAGTTAGAATCATAGAGTTATCTAGGTTGGAAGGGACCTTTAAGATCACCTAGTCCAACCACCAGCCTAACTGATAAAATCATCACTAAATTATATCACTAATGGCAAGAAATGGAGAGCCAGGAACTCACTGTATTAACAAATCCACTATGCTTAGTGTAATAAGTAGCTGCCACAGTACAACTGTGGCAAGGAATCTATTACTTTTTGTTCAAAGCCTTTTACTGAGTATATGGATGTGATATTTTTATGCAATTATAAATTAAAAATAATAAGTTCTGGAGTGTCTGGGAATGTGTTTGCATGGCATAAGGGGAGCAGGGGGAAGCAAGGCAGAAATATAGTTTGCTCTCTGAAATTTCATGTTTGCATCTTCTTTCCCCATTAGGAATAAATCGTAAGTGACTGATAAAGGACTGAGAGAGGACATAAACAGTGTGGTGAGTACATATTTCGGTGTTTCCATTAGTTCCTTTTTTTAAAAAAAATAATTATAGGCAATACGATAAACCAAGTGTTGTACAGAAGATCCCCCTGTGCTCAGTGGCTTTTAATGTGGATCTGAATGGCAATGCATAAACAGTCTGGTAAAAGGTTTAAGGAGTAGAAGAGGTGAGTGTTGGAGTGGCCCAGGAACAGTAGGAGCATGGACCAATATAAAGCAGACAGTCCTTTTGTGAGGGGGTGTCTATCCCATGGTTTAGCCTGCATTTAAGCCTTATTTCAAATTGCAGTGAAGTTCAAATTTTTACCTCTCAGATAGTACTTATGGGATGTGGTATCTCTATGATGTGTCATGTATTTAGTACTATTTTTCTAATGCTAGCAAAAGAAAAACTCTTATGGGAAATATCAGATTTTCCCTAAAGAGTATACAGGAGCCACTCTTTTAGACAACACAGTTGATATGTCTTAAGTAGAACATACCTGTCTGGTGAAGAATATGTAAAATAACATGTTCCTCTTTTCTCTTCTATGACCTAAGGCATTTGTGTGAAAATAGTCAGAATTAGCTGGGTTTCAGGAAGCAGGGATGAGGTATGTCACTGTCCTGGGAAGGTGTCCGTCTGATAGCTCACTTTGAAGACCTTGAGTAAACACAAAGGGACAACTTAATATAATACTTATCTTAATAATTATTTAAAGTTCGTCCTGTCCAGGTAAGGAAGCCTCCCTTGCACAGGGTTACCAGCCATAGAGAATATAAGGGATATTCCTTCTTCAGTGTGGCTTTTGGGCACCTGACAGTCGTAAATCTTCAGCATATTCTTGTGAGGTAGGGAACTGACTGCAAACAGGGAAACAGACAGAAAAAGTAATGAAGGTCCTAGAACTCTTTGGCTTGCCCTTGGATTATTTCTCTTGTTCTTTTTTTTTTCTGTGTCTAAGAGGCATAACCTTAGGAGAGAGATTAAGACAAATGCCACAAGAGACCACTTCTGCTTGGAGTAAGAGCAAGGATGTCTGAATTTGGAGATGAGGAAAATCCCTGTTAATGCTGGAGTGAAGAACGGTTTGAGGGCAGAATCCTGTTTGCATGGTCCTCTGTAACATTTTTGTGTGGAAAAATTTGCTAGATTCAGTTTGTGTCTCCTGGAGTTGGGTCACAATGAGATGGGCATGTGGTAGTTTACATTCTGAGAACGAGGCATATGCATCCTGGACAAATAGTAATTGGCTTCAAGCGGGATACAAAAAATTTACAACCAGCTGATTCCAGCTTTTCGAGTTGGTCCTGTTTACTCCTTGGAAGATCAAAGTTTGGAAGTGTAGGAGAACACTTGTGTATAGGAAAAATTCTTGGTACAAATATCAATGAATTGTAATTACTATAAAATAGCAACATTAGTACTTTTTTCATGGCATAAAGTACATTAATTGCATTACTGAAGATGGGATCTGAGTCAAGAAGTTTACTATCTAATAGGAACGAAGACCTACATGGAAAAATATCTGTATATCTGGGTAGGGAAGGTAGTATTTCCTTTAGTGTTCCACACTGGTCATACACCTGGTGGAGGATCTTTTCACTGGCTAAGAAAGTTATATACACTTCCAAGAAAAGAGGAAGTGAAAAGGGTATAAGGTAAAAAATATAAAGGGACTCCTTACATATTAATGGTGCACATTTAGCATTCAGGTAGTGTTATTGGTTTGTTGTTTCAGGTTTGAGTTTTTTTGTGGTTTGGTTTGGTTGGTTGCGTTTTTTTTTGGTTTTGTTTTATTCTCAGGAAAAGTCAGAATATTAATCATATTAGAATGGTTACAGTGAAATTTGTGTAATATTTCATTACACAAATGAATTACACAAAGTTTGAAAACATTGGACATAGGCCCAAGGAAAGATCTGTAAAAGGCTGGTGCATAGGAGAAGGCTGGAATCACTATTTGTTTTTTTTAATGGTATTTCTATCAGTTACATAGCATTGTGATGCTGATGTGTTTTTACAAAAGGCAAAGGTAATACCAAAGAAAGAAGTTTTAAAAAGTTATGCCTTTCAACTAAAATTTATATCTTTGAGTGCAATGAAGCCATATACCACAGCTTTATATGTAACTATTTGGTTTACATTATTTTCACCCCTTTGGTTTACATTATTTTCACCCACAGCCTTCTTTTCCATCCCAGTGCAACAACTCCTTCCTGAGTAGGAAACCATAATGGATCTCTATATCATACAGAGTTTGGAGGACTTATTCATTTTTCCTGCAAAAGTTAAATAAAGTGCAAAACTTGCAGCCCATCAATCCTTTAGCAAGCTGTCCAAGGTGACATTTCATTAGCACATTTTGTCAGTGGATAAATCGTACAGCATGCTCTGAAGAGAAGGTGGAAAACATCCAGTCCTTTTTCATTAGATCCATCCAAAGCTGAACCGCTGGAGATTACATACAAAAAAGCACACGAGACAGAGAAAGTGCTATTCTGTCTATAAACTGCATTAATCATTCATTCCCTTCTGAGTGCTTTGAGTCACTGCCCTGTCTCTAGTTAGGCCCCAAACTGGCGATTTAATTTTGAGCTGCATGACAGGTACATTTCAAGGAAAATCACAGACATAACGACTCCTGCCAGGCTTGATAAAGTCCTCATTCGTCAATTAAGAAGCTTCCAATAAGGCAAGATGGATAGAGCAAAATGAGGCCGATCACATGACAATAAGTGCAGGGTTGGGGTTGCCAGGTTTATTCCCCTCTCTCTCATGCACACACAAGCACATATTCCCCAAAACACACATGCACACACACCCCCTCACACATCCTCCTTTTGTTAGTTCTGGGAATTGAAATAATTAGGGAGCTTTGATTCACTAGTATGAACTAATTACCTAAGGGACTGGGACTGCTTTGCTGCTCCACTGACAATAAATGTCAAAGGGCTAACCAAAGATAATAAATACCTGAGGAGTCACCCATTTACTGTGGTGTCAAAATGATTTTCTCTTAGTGAAATTTTTCCTGGCTATGCTGAAAACGAGTGTTCAAATAAAAATGATTTATGTAAAGAAATAGCAGTGTGACAAAAGCAAATGAGTTTCTGGAAAATGCACTGCATAAACAAGTGAAGCTACAACAATAAAGAAGAAATACAATGACGTAGATTAATGACCAATTTAAATTAGTGATAAGCCAATTAGAGGGGCACTGTCAGGTTAAAAATCATGGTTCTGATACAGTGTTAAGTCAGTGGATGTATTAGATATTTAAGGGTCATTGTGCAGTTCAAGGCTTGACTAAATACAAAGTTATCCCTGCTGAAGGGTTCTTAATCAGACATCTCTGACAAACTTTATTTGTAAATGTTCTAGTCTAGAATAAGAACGCCATACCCTTGTGGACCTTTATATATAAATAAGTTATTAAAGAAATTCTTGGAATGGCTTTCACCCAAAATTCCTCTATTGAGAGCAGAAATATTGCTGGAAGCTCTGCAACCATTTTAAAAAGTGCCAAAGAATTACCCATTTTACTTGGCTCCTTTGATGATACCAGTAGGAATTGATTCTTGTTTTCCTGCTTCTTCCCCATTTTTGACTTTCTAGTAGCTATTATAACATGTCCATCTGTATCATTTCCTACTACTAAGAATGTGGTTTCTTTTATTTTGTAAGAGGAAGGATAGGATATTCACAGAACTCAGATATTTTTCTTCCCAGTGGTTCATTTCTAGAAAAAATATTATTGTTTAGGCTATTTAAAAGAGAAATGGTCCTCACTGGCCCACAATGAGAAACCA
The DNA here is from genome assembly GCA_004320125.1 of Scolopax mira. Taxonomy (NCBI): domain Eukaryota; kingdom Metazoa; phylum Chordata; class Aves; order Charadriiformes; family Scolopacidae; genus Scolopax; species Scolopax mira. Next base: position 132,935 of record BJBW01000649.1, on the reverse strand, counting down.
TAAATATTGCAACCTGTGCATATTTCTTCTTGGATTTGGATTTCTTCTTGTCCCCCGACTTTTTGCTGTACAACATTCCACCCCTAATTAAGGCTTTTTCTACATTTGGAGAAAAAGAAGCCATAACTCCTCATATTCTTGTCATCTGCTTGGGTGTAGAGTGCCACTGGAAGGGGCACAGATCATAAACTGGAGTTGTCTTATAACTTGAAGGTTCAAGTGAAGAATGTGAGAACACAGAAATGGTGGAAAATCATCTTTACCCTCTCTTCTACTACTTTTTTTTTATCAAGAAACAAAAAATAGATAATCTCCTCATATCCTAAATACATGCTTTGTGCTCTTTAATCTTTTACTTTGGTGATTAATATTATAAAGTAGTTTACTTTTCATTTGTAATCAGTTTAACCTTTTCTTTTTGATGTACACATATTACTGTGCTGTTGTTTACAAGATTTGCTGGCTGAAAGGAATTATTTGAATCTCAAAATGCTATTTTAAATTAAACTTTGAAAGAAGGTTTCCAGATTCCTCATTCCTTTCCTCCCACTTCCTTCTCAAATGTTTCAAAGCTTCTTCTCTTTATACAATGTGGTGTTTAAAAGCTGGAGTTTTGGTGAGTTTTTCATCATCTAGATCTTTCTTACCTGTATACTGAACAAAACTAATTCTGGCAGTTCATATTTCTTTGTTGAGTTCTCAAAAGTAACAAAATAGGATTGTGACATTGTTCAAGTTAGCAGAAGTTAGCAGACTTTGCTCAGCTACTTAGAAGTAATTGACTGTTCTGATATTAATGTCTGTACTCTGGGTGGCAAGACCTTTTCATTTTTTACAGCTATATTAGGCAACATCCTCCTCCTCATTAAATTTTGGCAGTTGGAAACACTCAAGTCTTTCTTTACAGAGAAATTTTCACTTTGGAATAAACTTGATCTTCAAACATTTTACGTACTATTTTCCATAGGATCTGAAATATCCAATATTAACAAGTATTTTCTACTAGCCAGATTTTACTCTTTCCACTCCATTTGATGATGACACACTTGCAGTTTTGACATCACAACCACTTGTTTTATAAGTTGTGCTTTCATAAATATGCAAGAAAACTAATTTCACATAGTTGCTATGAAGGCATGAATGCGCCTTTTATGTACTCATTAATTAAACAATTTGTTTTGGAGGTTTCACCTGAAGGAGAAAATAGTGATTGTTCTCCAAAGAACTTCCAGTGACAAATGCATTTTTACAAAACACTTCATATACCTTCTGCAAATGAAGGCCGTACATAGATGACACTTCTGATCTCTAAAGAGATTGCATTGAAAATTTTCATCTTTTCCCATAATTGTTCCCTTTTTAAAATTGTTTTACACATTGAATTTTTACTAAAAAAATTGCAGATTTTTTTTTTATTTATAGATGACGTTTTAAACCCCTTGTTGGAACACTAAGGAGATTTTGGAAGAGACCTTTCAGGTCATCAAGTCCAACCGTTAACCTAGCACTATCAGGTCCACCACTAAAACATGTTCCCAGTTGCCACATCTACATATCTTTTACATATCTCCAGGCTTGGTGTCACAACCACTTGCAGCCTGTTCCAGTGCTTGCCAACCCTTTCAATAAAGAAATTTTTCCTTATATCCAACCTAAACCTCCCTTGGCACAACTTGAGGCCACTTACTTCCTATCTTTTTTTAGTTGGGAAAAGAATCCGACACATACCTCTGTTTAACATACTTTCAGGTAGTTGTAGACAGCAATGAGGTTTCCCCTGAAACCTTATCATCTTGTATCTTGATTCCTAGTAATTTGGTGAAGTCTATAAGGTGTTTCAGAGGTCTTGTAAGAGGAAGCTTTGCATACATACATACATAAATGTATTTGTATGTTTGGCTACATACACAAACAGATTTATATACATGCATATTTCTAATTTGTTTTTACACATGTATACATATTCACACATGCAGAAATATACATGGCACCAATTATATGACATGGATATATTATGTTGGCATTTGTGTATAGCTGCAAATTATCATTATTTTGTATACCCTCAGCCATTCTTTTTGTTCATTTGTTTTTAAAAAAGATACTGCTCCATCAAAAGGAAAAAAAAGACATCTTTCTCATTAGTTCTCCTTATGTCCATCTATTTCTACACTGTAGGAAAAAAAAACGTGCATAGGGCAAAAAGGAACACTTACAAAATAGGAGAGTCTTTTTTCTATGCTGTGTTTTTGTACGAACCCAAAACCTAATGTCACAGGGTGTCCTAGACAGAATATCATGAGAATGGATGGGTTTAAGAGTCTAGGAGAGAAAGAATGAACAGTATAGGACCTACACAAAGCAAGAGAGTGACTCTTCACCATTTGTTTTTCTTGCTTGAATAATGTTGATATTTTGTCTGCCCACAGATAGTTTTCATACAGATTCGAGAAACATTCAAACTGTATCACTACATTTTGCACTTCGAATTTTTTGAGAAGAAACAAGGAACCTTCACTGGTACTTGACTAAAAACTTATTTTATTCACAAAAAATTATGATGTTTTTGGACCATTTGGACTTTTGAAGATTAATTACTAGTCACAGGCAATCAGAATATGCTCACAGAAAGGAGTAATAGTTTTAAAATTACACTACCAGGACCTTGATTTTTTAAGCATTTCAAAAGATAAATATGGAGAATTCTGAATTCGTTCTTCAGAGACCAGGGATGACATGGGTGAACATTTCTTTCAGTACTTCTGATTTTGATTCTTACTGAAGCAGACAACTTCTAAACAGTGAAAAAGAATAGAAGTACCTCTTGTTGAATTCATGTGGTTTCTACTGGTTTGATGACCCGTAGTTGATATGTACCAATTACGTGAGGATGACATATCATAAAAACCCAACAGCGGGTCTCAAGGAGCATATAGAAAAGGTTAAATTAATTATTTTCTCAATAATAGCTCTAATAGTCTTCCATGTAAACTATATAAGGTGAAACTTTTGATCTTGTCAGGTTAAATAGGGGACACTTCTCAGGTAGCTTCATGGCTAGAAATAAAGCAAATTTCTTACAACTATAAATCTATCTGTTCCTCTTTGTCTTACAACATTTTATACTGCAGTCCAATTAGCTGTGCTACATGTTACCAGTTGGTAGGTGAAAACTTTCCCTTCATTATGTTTTCATTACATTTCCAATAGTCTGTTAAGGAGCAGAGGTGATTTATAGTATGATCAAAAGCATTAACATACCACCTGTTATCTACCATATTACTTACTCTGTTTAATGGAATAAAGGTCTTAAAAGGAATTCCTTTAAAAATCCAAAGGAAAGAATTCAAAAAGATCATATTGCATACTGCACACTATATAGGATACCATATTTTCTGTTATATGCTTTCTTTTGTGCTTTTAACTTTTATTTTGATATATCCTCTATCTGGGGGATAATGGTAACAAAGCATTTCAACGTAATTTTGCAACATAAGGGTCTACTATCTCAGTGTTTTTACTTTGATAAAGGCAATTATACAATACTGCTTAGGAACAGACAAGAACTTTGCAAAGTCTTTAGATTCCTGTCTGGCTTCTGACTTCTGACATATTTCTGTCTTTGGAGCCTAATAAGGTTAGGACATCTAAGTCAGTGGTATCGACTGATAAAATAGTGGCTAACATTGGTACTTAAATACCAAAGACCAAACCCAAAAAACAAAGGATAACTAAGAAAATATGTCCTACATGAAAAGAAATGGCAGGTCTTTCTCCCCTCTCCAGGACAATTAGATTTGGCATCTCTAATAACGTTAAGAGTTACAAACAGATGAGTTATTAAAAATTAATCTCTACATTAAAATGCCTGTGTGACTAATAGGAAGAAACCCTTACCTGTAGTGCTATAAATCTTACTGCTAGCTCTAAACTATTTTAATAATGGGTTAGACTAATGAAACATGTTAAAATTTATGTACAACAAAAAATGATGAGATTTTTAAAAACTTCCATCTTTAACACAGAACTAGATAAAGGGTCTCTTAAGGAATACAAATAAACAAGTAGATGCAAATCACGTAAACATCCTGAGAATAAATAGCCATGGGTGATCACCTTCTGCTGATTCAGAAAACAAAGGGATTAAAACAAACCCTAACTCTTTACAACTATTTACTATCAACTTACTTAAGGTGAAATAGTTGATTTGCACCTTCATTGGCATTCCCTAAGAAATCCCCTTTTTTATTTTTTAATTTTCCTTTCTTTTCTGTTATTACAACAGGAGTTGGTTCAGCCCTGTTGCTTTAAATACACAATTACATAACTTTAAGTCAGAAAACTTTAACTAAACTTTGAACATGGGTTCTTCATTTTGATCTTGGCTATGATAACTGCAGGCAGAAATGTTTTGATTAGTATTTGAAAGATAAAAGAATTTTAATCATTAAAATTTTTATAGTTTTGAGGAATTGACAATTTAGATGTCACTTTTTTTTCAGACTTAAATGAAAGTCAGCCATCTATAGAGCTTCACAAAGTGGTTCTGTGAGTTCAAGTCTGAGATTTGTAAAACTAAGATTAATATTGATTTCAATCTTTTTCAGTCTTCAACTGCCCCTCCACCTAAAATTCTGTTTAGCATTCTGCTTTTACAAGCAGAAGGTATTAAAAATTAGGTAGATCACTGCCTCTTAAAATCCTTGAAAACATTTATATCATGCATTTTCTCTGGTGTAAAAACATTACAAGCATTTGTCAGGAATGATCTCTGTAACTCACAGACTCTGGGGAGCACATATAAGTATTTAGCTCAAAGCTCAGTCATTTATTTTTTCTGGTAAAAAAAAATAAATTGTTAACTAAGCTTTTCAAACTAATGATCTATTATAATCCCAAAGAACACGAATATATTTCTATATGAAGCCACAATCCTTAAGAAAGATTTAGTTTTCAGTACCTGTTTTCAGTACCCTGCACTGACACTGGGGGCTGTTTTCAGTACCCTGCACTGACACTGAGCACGAGATTATAGCTATTTAAGGTTTTAACATCCTACCTAAACCCATTGTCAATCTCTAGGTCCTCTGAGATGCGTACAGTTGCCTACAGGATGCTTGCTGCATTCCAGTAGGACCTGGCGTAAGGCCAAGGATTTAGTGGGAGAGTAAGCAAGTAGTGATCCAGTCACACTGGAGAAGTATCTTCTACTTGTTGTTGGTATGATAATGAATCAGAAAGCATAGGGCAAACCTGAGCAGTCAAGGCCCAATGCATGCATCATCTTACCAACCCTGCCAGCAGTTCTGCTCTCTGTGCTCCTGCTAGGTCAAAGATAAGGAGGCTCATAGCTGTCCTTCAATCTCTCCAAGAAAAACCTGGAAGAAGCCTCAGTGATGTTCAGTGAGGAGGTCCTAACAATTCACTGGGTGGTCTTATTCTGCTTGATTCCCTCCCGGGCTGTGCTGCAGCCATGCTGCTGTCATGTTACAGTCAGGCATCCCATTAATACAGAGTTAAACTCCTGGCTTGCCCATAGACCTGCCTTGTCTGTGAATTCACCTTAGAGGTCCTGGTAGACCATGAGCAGACCTGTGCTACAAACTGTGATTTGGTGATACTGGAACTTGTCCTTGTTATTGAGCCCCATACCTCTTTGTGGGGCAGCCTGGCTTTGCTGATCCCTTTCAAAACCCTCAGAGAACCATGTGATAATGCTTCTTGCAATTGTAAGCTTGACAGGTTTACAGACCAGTATGCAGAAGAGAGAGTACCTGGAAATGTAAATATCTGCATGGATTTTGAAAGGCAGGTCTTGTATATAAGTGTCACTTGTTTCAGTGGCCAGTCTGGCCCAAACCATGACAGTAAGCAAAATTAATTCCATGTTAAAACCCAGATCCCACAAACTGAGGGCAAACCAATAAAAATAAGATCCCAAAAGCTTACAAATGTGTCCTCAAAAAGCATTTATGGCCACAGATGGGGCAGTCACACCGAAACAGCATCTTGAGAAGTCATAGATCAGTCAAAGGGATAGACAGAAGATACCAAATGACTAGTAGAAGGAATTCAAATGCAGTACCATGGTAAAATAAATAGGTTTTTTGGTGTTGTGCAAAGCAAAACAGGAAAGATGTTTTCCTCAATTCCCTTCTTAAAAATCTTACCCTTAAAATCAGGAAAACATGTAAAGTGGAGTCTGTTTGAGTCTGTTTTGTATTTTGAGTCTGTTTATGTATCCTCCTAAGAAAGAAGAAAAGAGCAAAATTAAGGGAGCTGCCCTTAAGACACTAGGCTACCTGCAGGTGGTTGCTGTATTTATCATAGAAGCTGAAGACCATTCTAAGTTTTGAGACAGGTGGAATCCCAAGGTATGGACAACATCAAGGCCCTGCTGTTCAAAGATTTATGAAAAAAACTTAGGGTAATTAATTTAAGTTTTGTCCCATATCACTTTAAAATGCATAGCTCAGTGCAACAAATGCTTTTGTGGCATGCATGACTGTGCAGACACATATATCTAAACACTGATAGATAGTATACAATGTTAGTCTATGTATCAATGTTTCTGAAAATAATTTCAAAAATCTATGTTGTCTGCTTCACTCAGATCTTTAAATGAAGGAGATGCCACAGCTAAGGTTATCAAGGATCATTATAGGAAGATGGCATTAAATTTGAAACTAGTCACTTAGCAAATCCAATGGTTCCCAATTATTTTAGAAGCTTTGATTTAGGGCAGCATCGTCTACAGCAGAGTGTGCTTGGTAGAGCTGCAGTATTCTAATTTCCGGGTTTGTATGTGTAGAAATAACATTTGTCTTATTTTCTTCTAATTTCATAAAAAACAGGATTCTTGGACTACCCTTCAAAGTTGTGGAGAGACTTAATTAGGCCACCTGTAATAAAAGCGTGTTTTTCAGTCAGATGTACATCAGTCAACCAAAAATACACTACAGTTGGAGAATAGTTCCAAACCTCCCCAGATCTGTTTGTTTAAAAATGGAAAGAAAGATCTTTTAGAAGACCATAATTTGTGGGGAGGTTTAACCTTAGGAAAACATTCAGTCATACGACATCAGAACTGCAGACTCAGGCCAGCAGGGACCTTGGACCTCTCCAGTCCAGCTTCTGTCCCAGAACAGGCGCAGCCATGGGATCAGACCAGGCTTTATCCCATGGGAGCTGGAAACAGCAGTGGTCTTGTCCTTCTTACAGGCTTCTTCGTGATGTCTGATGCCTTCCTTAAGACGCTACTCTTCCTTAATGTCTGACATCATTATGGTGTCAGCTTGGGAAAAGTCAAGAGAGACAACTTCCTTTCTGAGAATCAGGTGATCCTCTCAAACCCATCTGTTAGATATACATGTGGAAAAAAAGCTATTCTTTTCTTCTTAGACATTATAATGACAGATTAACCCATTAAATTCTAATGGATTGGCTAATCTGTTATCTTTAAATAAATTGGTGGTGTTGGTTACTTAGGTTAACATTTAACTCTCATGTCTGTCTGTCACTCGCTGTCCAAAATCGCACTCTCTCCAGGTTATATTGTTCTCTGATTTCTACAAAACCCCTGACCTGTGCTAGCTAACTTCTTCATGGAACAGAGCTTCTCTTCCCTTTTGGTCATTTCATTTGAATTCATCTCATAAAGTTCCTTATACACCTATCAACTAAATTTCTATTGCTGCTCAAAACACTCAGAACTGGCAATCTATGATCCTTTTTCATACAGAAAAATGTGGTTTTGTCTTAATTTTGCAATAAAATGGTTTAATCAAAGGGGATTCTACATAAAAATGTTGTGGTTTTTTTTTTTTTCTCTTTTACATCAAACAGTGTATGCTAACAAGCCCTGATTTGACTTCATAAGTACAAGGATCTTTTATCTGGACCAAAAATTCCATGCAAAAAATGCTTGAGGGTCTTCATGGACTCTTTTAAATCCTGATCCAATGATCAACTTATTTCAGATCAAAAATTATCCACAAGCATACAGTTTTCATTACAACATTAACAAATTTCCTCATCTTTCTTATGTTAAGCTCAATTCTATCAGAGTCTAAATAACTTTCATGTGAATAACTTTGTAAAACTCTATAATTTTCAGTTTTGTGTGGCTTGAGTTTTTTGTTTATACTGTCTCTGGTCACTGCTTTTCATTACTTTCTGCAGCTAAATTTAGCTGAATCATTTAAATATATCAATTCAGTTTTATTTTATATATTTTTTTATATTTTTAATATGTGCAGTAATCAAATCATTTCCCTTAGCAGATTTAAATCTCATTAAAATACACCTTTTGGCAACCACAGTGCTCTAATGCATCAAAGTAGAAACTGCAGGTGAAAGGCAGTGGAGGTTATCTGGTAATGTGGTTGTCACCTAAGCTTCTGCAAGTGCATGCAGTTGCATAGCTCTATTGAGCCTACCAGCAGCTGGCGGGTGCACACAGTTCTGGGGACCTTGCAGCAGTGAACAGTGAAGAAATCCTTGGAAATATTCTGGAACACCACAGAAAAGGAAGAGTAGTGCTGCTCAACAGCAAGCAGTCCCTCCTGCAGGAATACACAGCAACAGTCACTGGAAAATTAAGCTGTCCATAGTAGTTTGGTCTTCCAGAAAAGGGAACCTCATATGCATGTCAGTTTTCTTCTCATTGTAAAGCATGTGCTGGAGTGAGAATATACACCCTCATTTTATTCAAGCCTCCTCAGACTGTGTTGACTGCTTGCCCCTCTCCCTTTTTTTTTAACTGTGCCAGATTTTGCATTTTATATAAAGTACATATAAATTTCAGTAGTAACAGATGTGATCTCTGCTTATAAGCATTGGTACTGCAATCAGCCAGCACAAATTATGATGCTGTCTCTATGAACAGCTCCTTGGGAATGCAAGAAGCAGGCCAATCTACACTCTAATTTCAAACTTCAACTCCTTGTTTAGAAGTCAGATGATAATTAAGTGTCCTTCTTCTACCTCACCAAAATTCAGATGCATGATGAGCTGCTAGGGATTGCCAAACCCATTTCAGTGAAACAAGTATGAAAAGCACAACAAAATATAACACATAAACAGCATTTGTTTTAAATTAAACACACAGTGTAACCTTTTATTTGCATTTTGCATAATTTATTTTTTTCATTCACAAAGTCCTTTGCTCCTGATTTAAACTTGCACTTAAAAAAGAGATGCAATCAGGAGAGCAACTAACCACCATTTTTTTTAATATAGGAAGGCAGTGAAGCAGCAACACCTCCTGCCCTGACTTGGAGCCAGCAACAGAAATTAGCAGTGCCATCTGCAGCGTTTAATATGCATTAAAAAGATTCCATGTGTTTTATAGCAAGCATTATGGCATTCAACAGCAATTTTTGCTAAGCTAGCCATACTTGTAGTCATCTTTTAGGAAACTAAAGAATTTAAAGACTGGAGAATGGCTATATCATCCAGGTTGGATAAGCCTGGATTGTTTTCTGGTTTATCAGGAATTGTCCACTTCACAGTGCTTTTCACCGTGTCTTAAATTATTTTCTTTCTAACCCAGGAGCTCCAAAATGTGGGTTTGTTACACAGTCCAGTTACATTACTTGGAAATTTGAATACTACATTTTAAACAATTTTTATGAACCTGCTGTGCTTGCACTGCTTCTTCTGACTGACCCTGAGGTAGCCTCCTCTTTCAACTTTTTAAGCTGTTGTCTCAAAAATTGGTTCTTTAGACTATCCGTAACAAGTGTTACGCAACCTTAATGAAGAAATTTTACTATGAGACTTCGTCATATTTTTTCCACCTACATAAAAAACATCAAACCATCATTTCATGTGCCATCACATCTGAATGAGTGAAGGGGAAATATCTCAAATCTAAATTGGATCATTATTGGTGTACCTCTTCTCTTCATTAAAAATCGGGATTGCATTTTTCGAGACACTATCTGTTTGTACTTCCTAGGTGTCACAGTTTGCTCTTTGATTTTAACTTCTGAGAATTATTTTGATATGTCTTTGAGGAACTCATTTCCTTCTACACCCACGATTTTATTTCAATATTACATGTTGGTTTATCTCTGTTGTCTTTTCTTGGCCAGCTTCCAAATTCTTGTTCTAATAGTCTTCCTTAAATCGACTAACAGATTCAGGGTGGCAGTTTAGCCAAGGCTTTAGATCAGCTTTAATTGATCTTTTGACTTGTAAGAAAATAAGTATTAATGTATAAGCTAACTCTCTTTGGCAAATCATTAGAGATATCATGTCAATACTATATTTCTGAAAAAAAACCCCACATGGCACTTTTATTCTGTTTCCCAGTTTAGATTCAATATTTGCAAATAATTTTTAAAGCCTTACATACTACAAAATCAGATCACTATAGTTGTCCAAGATATTTGTTTTGTCACTCCATCCCACCTCACCATTTTACTGAAGAACAGAAAAAGACTTCATCCTAAGTTCTGAAACTCTCACAAATATACTTCTATAATAACTGTTAGTGTTGTACCCTGTGGTCTAGTAATTAATATAAAGCTTCCCATAAGCTCTGTCTGGATTATCAACTGATCTCCTACACTTTTCACAGGGACTCTGAAAATGTGTTTTACATGAGCTAAACGCAGGATTTTTCAGAAGCACTACAAAAAACATGTGTCAAAAGACATCATAGAAGCATGTGGCTAGCTATAACGAAGAAAGATTTCAAATCTGGTCAGGCACTCCAAACTACACTGTTGCTGAGAATGTAGGTAGAAACTACAGTTTTCCACGTGCTTGTCTCACTAAAGAAAGTTGTCCTTTCAGAGTTGCTCACCCACAGCAACTGAACAAGTAAAATGGGCTGCAAAATGTCCTGCCTTGGACTGAATTACTTATGCACAAGAGGAAAAAACATACCTGTAATGAATATCATCCCAAAGGTCTTTGGCTGGGTTTGAAGCCAAACATAAGGGAAGAGTCAGTGCCACAGTTCTGCTCATTTCAAATTTGTGAACTATAGGGAAGAGAAGAGTTGGCTATTTGGCTTATCCTGCTGTGTTTTACTGTATCTTGACAGCCATTTAATTTTAAATTAATATTTCTATTTTAAGTTAATATTTATCAATCTTGAATTTTAAAATAATGATACAGGTTTATTTGAAGAAAATGGAAAATACAGGAATTTTTGTCATTAAAGGGAAAAGGAAGGGAAAAGGCACAGAAAAATACCAACTGTCCCCTCAGAATGTAACTTTTTTTCTTTTTAAAAGAACACTTATGTATTTTTTCCTGTGTAGCACAAAGATAGTCTTTTTATAATGAAGAAAATTTCATTACTGTTTCCCTACTGTAATAAGGTGTAACATTCACATTTCAAAGAAATCATATTTCTTTTGATAATCAATTACAAGGGGTAATTGATTATTTAGATCTAGTTCTAAGGGTCTTCATGCAATTACAGATGTCAATAGTTTTACAAATGTAAGTAAAAAGTGTGTTCTGTTTTGGCAATCGCATATGCAAATGGCCATTTATGTATAAATTTCTTAGGGCTATTAAAATGTTTTTTCTGAATACACACTTGACAACATATATTGTCTGAATCTATGTACCTTGTTTTTTAAAGTTTTTTATAAAGTGAGTTAGCCTTGGAATATATTTTATTAGCCTCTGTGGAAGACATACTATTTTTGTCCCAACCCAATATGCAGCAAACTTACCAAAGTGAATAAAAGTTAATGAGAACAGCTGGTGGTTTTAATTTTTTTAAGTAAGGATGCAACTTGAATCATCCTACTGCAGCACGTGGTCAATTATTTGATGATCTTCTCTCTTGAAATATCGAAACTGAATATTCTACATTTTGTCTCTCTTTAGCTCCAAATATTGCAAACACTAGTACTGGGAATCTGGACTAACTGCACACATCCACTCAAGCCAATCTTCATATGCCCAGAAAGTCAGTTGTATCCCATGCACCATTGTCCTGATCCAAACATGTATGCACTGATGAATTCTATGGCATGACGTGAAAGTGCCAAGATTTTCTGGACACCTGCATGAATACAAGTATCTTTCGCTGCCTGAAAATCCCTAGTCAGAAATTGCAGAATGCTAGCCTAACTCTGTAGGGTTCTTGAGCCTGGACATAACCTCAGCCCAGCTGATGAGATGAGACCTCAAGTGCAATCTCTACAGAGGGAGTTGTTTCCATTCTTGGGGTGAGTCAGGTTTTCCTTTGGGTACCTAAACCTTGAAAACCTCCAGCAATAATGATCCCACCACATATTCTGAGCATCCTGTTCTAGTGCTGGAATCCAAAGTGGCCTGCTCAATCTGCAGTTTGTGGTGGGGCCACTTGTTAGGTGACATACCTATATGAATTCGAATCTGCCTTGCATGTGTAACTACCTTTCAAATAACCACAGGATGGTATCTTAGTGTCCCTTAACCTGTTTTTCACCAGCCAACCCACCAATTGCTGTAGGAATTACACAAATACTAAGGTAATAACTGTACCAAGAAGAAGAGAAACCATTAGACAAATACGAATAAAAATATTTCTACAAAACTTCAACTAACAAACAAACGTCAACGAGTATGTAGATTTGCAATACAGTACTTTGTATTACAAGTTTCCACATGCTAAAGAAAGGACATATTATCTGTATATGTTGTCATATAACTTTAAATTTCTTTTCAGAATTATGTCCTGAAAATTCTTCCTTAAGAATGAGCTACTCTGAGACAGCAACTTAGCATGTAATTGACTGGGGAAGTGGTGAGATTTTTACCCTCTGTGTGACTCCTGAGCTGCACCATGGTATTCTCTGAACTGACATCGAGGCACCGGCTCCAGTGATGCAAATTGGTTTGATCTGGATAAAGAAATGAAATCTCATAAATGACTTCTATGTGTGAAATTGCTAAGAAGTGAAAATTTGGTCCCTGGATCTAAATAATGGCACTGAGCAAAAACCAGATCACTGCAGGAGCAGATGGTAGTGTTTGCAGCTTTGGGATAGACTTTAGGCACATATTCACCATCTGCCTGCACAGCATTTTCTCAAACTTTTCTAAATGCTGAGTTTATTGCCACTAAAGCGTATGAGCATTATGAGACAAGTTACCGAGTCTAACATTCAGTCATTTTTTTACCAGTGTATTGTTAGTCAGATAAATAGCTTGGGAGGACTGTGATGAGCATCTCCTCTGCAACCCCCCATAGTTACTCCCCTAAGCAGATCCTCTCTCTTTAAGTCATCCTTTTGTTTTATCTATAAAATCTTACTATAAAATATGCAAAATTTATCCTTTATAGCCCTCAGAGCTTTCTTAATGATATTTTTTTATTTATTTTTTGCAAAATGTCTGCAAGTTAATGGTGCTTTAAGTGCTCTCTGATATTTTGACACCTGTTTCATTTTCTCTTGCATTTTAATAGATTTTTTTTCTCAGAAATATAAAAATTTTTTCTGTTATAGTCAGTTGCCACAAAGTATCTTTTCCAAGATTTTTGCACTGAGAATCATTTTGTAATCAGGGGAATGGTCTGGCAGCTACATTTTTGATAAAGCATCTGTGTTTTCCTGTAAATGGTTAATACAAATTTCTGAGGTACTTCAGGATACTGAAGATTAGCACTAAAAAATAATTCCATCACATTGTGTATGCAAACCCATTTAATTTTGCGTATCTTTGATTCGTATGCTAGATTCTGTTTTGGTTTTGATGTCTGTATTTATCATTATTGCAAACATTTGGTCTTCACTCATCACTTGACCTCTGCTTTATAAGAATTTACATTTTCAATTAATATTTTTTTTTAACCTTGTTTTCAAGAAGAGGGGGCCAAGCATTTTCAGTTTCTGAATAAATAAATAAATAAATAAATAAACTATGTGTTCAAATACTCTAGTTTTATATCAGAATAACAGGTGAACTCCAAATTTTCCCAAAGGCAATTTGTCAGTAGCTTAATTTCAGAAGTTCATTATAATTGTATTTCTTTTTGTCCTTCCTTCAAAATAATACATGTGATTATCAAATCAAGAAGAGGAAGTGATTTCAGGTAGCCTAATGAACCATGTAAGAGAAATCAGGTTTCCATCCATGTCTCCAGGTCATCCAGGTGGTACTAGACTAGTCTGGTCAATTGGAGCCAGGCTTTGGAAGTCAGGTCTCATTCCTGTGCATGGTGTTCCTTGTTAAGGTACACTCAATGACAGGGCACTTTTATGGTAAAAGAAATTATCACTGCAACTGCTTTGGGCCATTTCTTCTTCTAGACTTGAGCCTGGAATTGTTTAATAAAGGTGGTGTAATTGGATTTCTGCTCTAACTTGATGCTCCCTTCTGTACATGTGTCACTAAACAGCACATATATATATATCAAAGTGTAAGCATGTCATAAAAGTGTATAAACAAAAAAAAAATTCCTTAGATACGTTTCGATCACAGAATCACAGAATCTCCATTGTTGAAGGGACCTCTGAGATCATTGAGTCCAAACACATAAAAAACCAAAACCAAACCAAACCAAAACAACCAAAAAACCCCAAAATCACACACACAAAAAAACCCCTAAAAAAACTCCACCCACCCACCAACCAAACCCCACACTCACAATCCCTCACACAACACCCCACCACACCCCAATAATCTTGGGCACTAAAGCATGCCCTGAAGAACCACGTCTATATGTTTCTTAAATACTTTCAGGGACAGTGACTCCACCACCTCCCTGGGCAGGCCGTTCCAGTGCCTGACCACTCTTTCAGTGAAGTCATTCTTCCTTATATCTAATCTAAACCTTCCCTGCCGCAACTTCAGACCATTTCCTCTGCTCCTGGTCATTATTCCCTTGGGAGAAGAGGCCAACCCACATCTCTCTACACCCTCCTTTCAGGTAGTTGTAGAGGCCAATGAGGTCTCCCCTCAGTCTCCTCTTCGCTAAACTGAACATGCCCAGTTGCCTCAGCCTCTCCTCATAGGACTTGTTCTCCAGATCCCTCACCAGCATGGTGTCTCTTCTCTGGACACACTCCAGCAGCTCAATGTCCTTCCTGTGGTAAGGGGCCCAAAACTGGACACAGTACTCAAGGTGAGGCCTCACCAGTGCCCAATACAGAGGCACCATGACTTCCCTAGTCTTATTGGCTATGCTGTTCCTGACACAGGCTCATGTGTCCACTAACACTCCCAGGTCCTTTTCTGCTGGGGAGCTTTCCAGCCACTCTGCCCCAAGCCTATAGCGTTGCCCGGGGTTGTTGTGGCTGAAATAAAGGACCCGGCACTTGACCTTCTTAAACCTTATCCCATTGGCCTTGGCCCAACCTGTCCAGATCCCTCTGTAAAGCCTTCTGTCCCTCAAGCAGATCAACACTCCCACCAAGTTTGGTGTCATCTGCAAACTTACTGAGGGTGCATTCAATCCCCTGGTCTAGATCATCTATAAAGATATTGATCAAGACTTGCCCCAAAACTGAGCCCTGAGGGACACCACTGGTGACCGGCTGCCAACCAGATTTTGCTCCATTAATCACAACTTGCTGGGCATGGCCATCCAGCCAGTTTGTTATCCAGCGGAGGGTACACTTGTCTATGTCATGATTCTCCAGGGAGACATGTGAGGAACAGTGTCAAAGGCCTTACCAAAGTCCGGGTAGACAACATCCATAGCCTTCCCCTCATCAAGAAAGTGGGTCATGTGGACATAGAAAGAGATCAAGTTGGTCAGGCAGGACCTCCCTTTCATGAATCCATGCTGGTTCTGATTCCCTGCCTGCCCTGCACTTACCTTGAGAGCTCACTCAGGATGATCCTCTCCATGATTTTTCCCTGTACCAAGGTCAGGCTGACAGGCCTGTAGTTTCCAGGATCCTTCGTCCAGCCCTTCTTGTAGGTGGGCATGACTTTGGCCATCCTCCAGTCATCTGGCACCTCTGGAGAGAGGCTTGGTGAACTCTCTTGCTGGCTCCCTGAGTACCTTTGGGTGGATCCCATCCAGCCCCATAGACTTATGTGTGTCCAGATCACTTCTTGGCATCATACAATCCACAAATGTTACCCTTGTAAGACATTTTCTTCTCCATCAAGAGACTTACAATGTGGTATCAGAAGATTGTCGGATACCTCTTCTCATCTGGTCTTATGTTGCCAGGATTTCTCTCCCTAACTACAGCTTAGATGTAAATATTTTAGGCTGAACAAAATGGAGGAGTTAAATAGGCTACATTAAGGGTCCCTCTCACTGGGAACAAGCCTGCAAGATGATCTGTTTATTTCAACAAACACAAAAGTTTCTTACGGCCTGTTGCACCTAAGCTGAATTTAGTGGTAGATGATGATAAGAGAATATTCATTATCACTCAGTATTGCAATCTAAAACCCAGAGTGAATGAGCCTTGTGTCACAAAAAGAAAACAGGCAAGATTCACTTTGTAAAAATGGACATTCTTGTTTTTTCAGGTCAGGTGAAAAATGCTGACAGTTATGAACTATGGAATGATATTTGAGCTTTACTCAGGACACTGAGGTAGTTCTGCATCTGCTTGTACTAAAGGTGCTAAAAATAAAAAGTATATAAGAAAAAAGAATACTTCCTTGATAACTCTGCCTTAATCCTAATAGGTGGGTGCATTATGCAAATCCTGAACATCATATATTTATTTGGATATGTTTAATTAGTGCAAGTAGCAGGAAAGTAAGTTCTTATTAACTTATGGAAAAGATGAAGTGAGCTGTTAGAGATGTTCTTCAAGTTAAAATGTAACCGTACAATTAAGTACACGTAGCACTCTATATGGACAAAGAACCTATATTACAAAGCATACTTCATCCTTTTTAAAAATTACTAGTATTCAGATTTAGTGGATTGAGGCCTCCTAAATAAAGTGCATTACATCTGTAAATATATCACAGGAGTAAAGATAAACAATGAAATTTTGCCAATACGAGGCTGATAACATAATAAACTTAGTATATCTATATTGACAAACATTGTGAGCTGTTATTTCAAATTCAAATTACTGCACATTATACTCAAACTAGCTGTATGTTGTTTGATTAGTTAATTGCTACTACATTTTTTCCTGTTCAGGCTGTAAGATTTCTTATTTTTTGTTTTGCGGTATTGGTGTCAATAAATAAACATAATGAGACAAACACCTCATGGTTACATATCCTGTCCTCAGCTAATATAGCTAATACTGATTTATCATTTTTATTAGCATATCCTATATGTCCTTTTTCTTCTTTCTTCTAAATTATGTCTTTATCCAGTGGGTGTTCCATTTTGCATAGCAGTATACTAATGTAGAACATAGCGCAGTAGGGATTCTCCAACATTTGGAGTATATAAAAGAGAAAGACACTACATATGGAATGGGAATTGTATGCAGCCTGACACTTTAGTGTCCAGAAGGAAAAAAGCTGTTTTCTGTATAAATCTGAAACTACTGCTTCATATATCACATCTAAATAAGTTGGACAAATGAAAATTTAAAAAAGAAAATCAATTTGGTTTAGAAAACCATCCAGAATTCTGACCCAACCCACCCCCCTCAGATCT
This sequence comes from Scolopax mira, assembly GCA_004320125.1. Classification (NCBI taxonomy): domain Eukaryota; kingdom Metazoa; phylum Chordata; class Aves; order Charadriiformes; family Scolopacidae; genus Scolopax; species Scolopax mira. The sequence goes on along the minus strand of BJBW01000649.1, from coordinate 115,387 downwards.
TTCAGTTGATGTGGATCTCTAGTAAACGCAGAAACACATAATTTGAGTGGTAGCTCAAAGTGTAGGCATAAGAGTAAAAAAGTTCATGATTTTCTCATGGATGCCAGAGGCAAATATACAGAGGGCCTCCGTTTTTCCTCATACATGTTGTTTTCTCTAATATGCCACCATAAGGAAAGTGCACCTGAAATTAAGGATGTAGCTTTTGGGAAAAGGATACCCCAGCCATTGGAATCAAGGTCTAAGTGAAGATAATTTGTAACATCAGTGGTTGGTGATGCATCCCAGGCTGTCAGGCTTCAGTGGCTTTTCTTCTCTGAGGCAAGGACAATTTATACAACCACTATAAATGTGTTATTTATATGTCTTTTTTGCACAGGAATCACTGATTTATTCTAAGCTTTTGTACAGAAAGAGAGATGATTTAATCTTTTCCGTGTCTGGTTTAACTACAGGGGGCTGATTTAGTTGTGCACATCTTTCAAAAGCAGCAGAGTTCTGGAATTTTTCGAGTAAACATTTTTATGGCTTTTATATTGTAAAATTGCCATGGATGGGAACTGCAAAAGAAATCAGTGTAAAATACTCCCCACCACAATGCTCTCTCTGCTAGTTACCTGTTGAAAAGAGTTCATTTCAGGCTTCCTGCTGTGCTTTGCACAACAAGCTGTATAACTTCTGACTTCCTAAGTAACTATTTTTCTGCCTGTGAATGCAGTCCTGTATGCAGTTATGATGGATAATGGCAATGCAAGTCAGCAGGACCCATGAATTAGGCACCAATATCGGGGTAATGTGAAAAATGGACTTTGATACTCATAAAAGTCACTGGTTACCTGTATAGCATTCAGGATAAAATTAGCATCTTACATTTTCATTAGCCACGCCAAATTTCCTTTTCAAGAAATACAGAATCACAGAATCTTCATGGTTGGAAGGACCTTTGTAATCATCGAGTCCAACCACAAAAAAAAATCAACCAAACCAAACCCAAACACCAAAACCAAAAAAAACTACTTGTCTGCTCAACCTGTTTCTTGGTGTTAATGAAAGAAGAAACTGCTTCTTCCTTCCTCTGAAAAACTTGCATATTTGATTCAAAAGAGTCGTTCTATAATTTGGAAAGACATATACTCCATTAATCCTGCTCTGCAAAGGCCTGGACCTATCATGTAAGTATGTAGGTATTATTCTTGTGGCCTGATTCTACATTATAAATTACCACAAATTATAATTTAAATATAAATAAAATATTCCATATTTAGACCATCAATTTCTGTAACTGAACAGCAGTCTGAAAATGTCTGACCTGAACTTTATTCAAATCAATGAACTAGAACTAAAAGGACCATTTACCAATTATTAATCCCAAAATCTATGGAGGTGCCTTGAAAGAGGGATTATCTCATGCGTAGTTTGCTTTTCTGTTGTACATCAATAGGAAAATGTTTCATTTTTCCTCAGGATGCTATCTATATGGTAAGAAAAGATTGAATGTGTTACGTTTTTTAGCTTTTTAGGTATGATTGGATTTTTATTATTAAAGTTAAAATGTGGTTTCCATGTGTTGGACTTCCACAGCTCTATGAATTAAATTTCTTCTGCCATAAATTTATCCACTGCCTATGGTACAAAAAAAATTTAGCTTTCTCCAAATGTTTAATCCAGCTTCTGCAAATAAATGCACACAAGTGCACATAACCATTGCAAAAGCTTCTATCCCGTTCAAAAACAGTGAGATGCCCAAGGGTTTTGGACTTCAGTGATTTTGCTTTCTGTATTTCTCACTTTGCCCAGTTCTGAAGTGGCAAAAAACTTCTTATTCATCACTGTATAACATTTTGAAAGATAACTGTGGACACAGAAGGCAGTAAAGAAATAGCTTATAGCTGCAAGGTTTGTAATAAAGTTGCTGTGATAATCAGAATGGCTCTGTATTGTTCTAAGGTAGCCCCTAACAGCTATACAAAGCTCTGGGTAGCTGAGAGAGATATTTTTAATGCAACTTTAATACTTCTAGGAACATTTTTTTGAAGGCATTGAGTACCTTGGCCTTCCTTAAGTTATTCTGAGTCTTCTCTGAGTCACCAGTTCCCCTGACCTATTCAGCAGTGAGCCCAAAATTTCTCCTGTTTTCCTTTTATCAGTTATATACTCGTAGAAAGCTTTATTGTTGCCATTCACAGCCTGTGCCTTTGGTTTTCATAACCTCATCCCTGCAAGATCAGACAGCAGCTCTATACTTCTCCTGGGTCACCTATCACCTCTTTTATCTCTTTCTCTTCTTACTCTGCTTTTTTATGTCAGAGCTAGGTCAACAATTCTTGCTTATCCTCCTGCTGCACTTTCTTGATTTCCTGCTTGTCAGGATGGGCCCTTCATGAGCTCAGAGGTGAACCCTGATTATCAGCTGACACTGCTGTACCTCTCTTCTCTCCAGAGTATCCTACAGGATTCTTTGAAGCAAATGTCTAAAGAGGTTGAAATCTGCTCTCTTGAAATCTCAGGCTGTGTTCCTGCTTTTGGCCCTATGCTTTAGGCCCTGTCATTTACCCTCAGGATACTGATGTCCACCATCTCATGGTCATTGCACTCAAAGCTGCCTCTGACTTTCACCTCTCCCATGAATTCTTCCTTCTTTGTTAAGTATCAGGTCCAATAGTGCACCTTTATTTTGTTGGCTCCTCAGCTACCTGTACCAGAAAGTGGCATCCAATGCACTAAAGAAATCTCTCAGACTGCATGGTTGCTCTAATGTTCTTCCAGCAGACATCAGGGTAGGTAAAGTCCCCTGTGGATTAGAACTTGTGAACATGAGATTCCTTCCAGTTGGTTGAAGAAATATCATCTCCTTCTTTGTGATCAGGTGGTCTAAGGAGATATCCTCTGTAATTTTGGTCTGTCTGCTAATCTTGATCCATAAGCTTTTGTCTCACTCTTGATGCATCCCAAGGCAGAGCTCTGTGCATTCTTGATGGTCTGGTACAGAAAGGGACACTTCCCCTCCTCACTTTGACAGCTCTCATACCTAAAAAAACCTGTATCCCTCCACCACAGACTCCAGGCACTATCTACATTTGTAGATAGGTAGTGCCAAGAAAGTTTGATTTGAACTTTGCTTGAAAATACCATATATACCTTACAGGTTGGTACATTTGGATGTTTTTATTACATTTGGATTGTGACCTTAAACTAAGATCCAGAACTTGAGAGAAATGTCTTTAAGACTAAAGTCCAGGTTAATGTTCACAATACCGAAATCTCGAAAAGACTTTTATGCAAAATGTCAAATTCATATAATTTCATGCATTCTTTTACTTTAACTCAAATCATGTGAATATAACATTTTGAAGTAACTTTTTATATACAGTGAAAACTGTAAAAAAGGAAGATTTTCTTAGGAGCTTTGGACTAGATCTGTCATGTTCATAAAGACTGTTTGTCCTATATGAATATTTTAGCAAGCTAAGGACAAAATTTAACCTCTTCAAATATGAATGTAAGATATGGGATACGAACAATTGTTTAGATTTTTCATGAATCATTACACAGAAGCTGTGGGTAAATATGTTTACTGTCTGCAACTTTTTGAAAGCTGTTATGTGAGTAAATTTGATAGGCTCAGCCAGCACTATGTAAGTTAGAATGATTTTGAAAAATTGCTTCTCCAGAACAATAGGCAATTTCACTACCTCATTTAGGGAACAGTCAGCAGCTTCTGTCTATTATGTAAAAAAATCAGAAACTTGGCTTCTTTACCAAATAGGCTATAAAATAACTTATTTAGCAAATGAAATTAGAAGATTTAATTTGCTCACTTTGCAAAACCAGATACCATGTGTTGTTTAAAGATGTGTTTAAAATATTCTGAAAGAGATAATATAAATCTCAGAAAATTTTCTAAAAGAAGCATTAGGACATATCTGCTAAATCACAAAAAATATCCATTTTTTGTAAAGTAATATTTATGATTTCTTTCTTTCTCTACTTCCATACAATAACGTTTAGGATGCACTGACTATCAATTTCCCCAGTGATTTTAATTTCTATGGTCTATCTCCACACATTATTTCAGGCATTATATAGGTATTTGCATATCAGTATTACTGCTTTTCAGTTACTAAAGGCAGAGATAGAGAAATGTGACATACATTCCCTGTCTTGCATTCTTTAATCAAGCTCTCATCTTTGTATGTATTGTTTTTCAGCAGCAAGGCAAGGCAACGTTTTAAACAGTCCTAAGTGATGACAAGGGCAAAGCAGATTTGTGGCTATATCAAAGCTGGGGGACAGGATAGGGCTATAAACACAGACATCTGTAGGTGAAAATTAAAGGATGTTCTACTTGCTTGCACAGATTTTGTAAATTTGTGCTCTCAGGGCTGGTCTTATGACCACAAATACCCAGCAACAGTCTGCTGCCATCTACATTTCCATGCTGGTGTCAAAATGATGACTGGGAACTTTCAACAACAAAGACCTGTCAATTGCTGAATGGGTAGCAACTGGGGCTTCTTGGACCAGTTCTGCATGTAGTATACACAAAGTCATTTGTCAGAAGTACTTTCTATGATGTGCTACTCTTCTTCACTTGGAACTCAACTGACTGATGTCATCCTCTTATCTCCAAGAGGTTTCAAGTGATGGATCTTTAGATTTTTACACGCAAGTTACATGCCTGCTGCAACCCAAAAGAAAGTTGATTCTAGCTTGGTTTCTAGAAACAATTAGACTTTTGCAGTTGTGTTGAACAAATAAACATCAGTGATCCCAAGTTCCACCAAGTTTTCAATTGTGTGAAGCTGGATGAAAGTTAGAGACATAAACTTTTCTCAAATGAATCAAAGGCCATAAGGGGGTTCACTGACCCTTGGGGTAGGTCATCCACAGAGTGAGCAGAGACAGCCTCAGCCATAGGGAATGTGGATGGAAGGTGGATGCTCAAAAAAATACATGGTGGAGAGATATAAGTAGATAAACAGGTTTAGAAACTGCAGGATGGAGTGGTGGCCTGTGGAGATGTGTAATAGAACGAGTGTGAAATTTTTCTGGAACAGACCACAAAGACGTGCACCCAAATCCTCTGAAATGCAATCCTCTGTTGGTCCTTCTGTTTGTGGAACCAACTTTGTCTTTAGTGTTTTTTTTTAAAGCTTTCCCACTCAGCATTTTATTTGGAAGATGAGAGTGATTAACTGAATCGTTTCTTCAAAGAGGCTAAAAATGTTCTCATAGTAACAAATGGTTCAATTAGAGAAAATGGAGAAAAAGATTTCTCTTTACATGAATAATATACCAAAAATATGTTTTTATTTAATTTTATGTTCTCTAGATTGTGTTTTACAAAGTGTTTTGCTAAATACAAAGAAATGTTCTTTGCAGCAATCCATGTAATGCAACATCATTTAAAGCTTAAAGGTCAGGCTTATGAGCCTGTTTCACTTGTGCTTAAGAGTCTTCTGTTTTTAAAATTGATTGCTCTTATTCTGTTTCAGTGATGCAAGAGAGTTAAGACTTTCATGTTAAAATTTCCGTTCTTCTCAAAAAGGATAAATTCAGACAGTGCATTCATGGAGAGCCCTAAAGTAAGCTAAAATATTCTTATTCACAGTTCTTTCGGTTCTAAATTTCCCTACTACAGGGGAGCTATGTTTGATTTATGTTAATTATGGACACAATAGTACTTTTTTCATGTGTCCAATGCAGGGAGAAGCCCTCTACTGAGGTGCTTTAGGTGATGTCTAATTTACAGACAATGATTTGTCATTTTGCTGCCAGCTTTTTTTGCCAATAAGCAGCATTTCCTTTCTGAACCACAGGATTAGCATTGTCCAGGCACCTCGCTGACTTCTCACTGTACAGCTTTGCAGAACAAAGATTAGCAGTATCATGAAAAGTGTTTTTCTGAGTAGGATTTCCTGGAGCTTTCTATACATGCAATTGGTGATGATCTGTCCCTGCATGAGCGCAGAGTCTGTATGAGGCTGCCTTTATTTCAGTTATTAGACATACTTCATTTCTGTTCCCTTGGTCTCTGGTGGGAGTTCTTATGACAAGTATTTCTTGTAGCAAGAACAATTTTCATCATCAACATCTAATACTTCTCTCTGAATCCCTCTGGGACTTCTCACTTACCTGTAGGAATTGTCAGCAATCATACATATTTAGTTTTCCTACAAGTCTCCATTCTTTCAATTCTTCTCTCCAAGCTCCATTTAGCCTGTCTCACACCAGCTGCAAAGCTCTTATTAGCTTTCATCATTTCAGATTTATTTTCAAGTTTCTCAGCTTGACTTTCTATCTCTTTTATATGATTATCTAGCCTTGTGCTTTTATTAAGGAAATGGTGTCTTGCAGCTCTGAGTGAGTATATCTGGACTCTGTTTCCACTTCTGTCAGAAAGTTTTTCTGTGATCTTTTGTGTCCCTGTGCCCTAGCATTAAGGTGAAGAAACAGTGTTCTCATTTCCAGACGCTATGTGAAGTATACTTCACTTATGACTGTGAGGAGACTATTGTAGAACAGTGAAGTGCCATTATCAGTCTTTTGACTTGACTTGCAAAACACATTAGGCTTTTCATGACCATTTAATGAAAAAGAGGTTAGCATTAAGATTACTTGACCCATTACAAAATGTTCTTTTCACCGATTTTGCTTTGCAATACTTGAGACATTTTGACTGAAATACTTAGTTTGGTATCCCTTGCCAAAATGGTCAATATCCTTACCCAAAAGCTAAGGTAAGCTTAGGTAAATTTAGTCAACAAAACTGCTTAGAAAAAGCAGTTTCACAGTTCTTAGCACAGAGCTAAGAAGACTACCGTATTTTGTCCAGTCTTACGACTGCTTCTACTGCCACTGCTAATACCACTACATGATACAAAAGATCCTTCTGTAGGGACACAACTTTACCTTTTATATTTCCCAGGTTTCAAGACTTGATTTTATAGCCTTAATTTGTTATTTTAACATAACTCTTTTTATGTGCAAATAAAAAACAAGGTTCAAAATGCTATCTTTGCTCTAGCAAATGCATTAGGATGAAAAAAATCAGTAATTCCATGACAGTAAATTGCTTCCAAGCTGTGGGATGAAGAACAATATAGAACAAATAAGACAAGGCACATAGTGGGCATTAATGTGCATACACATTATTTTAACAAATATTTCCTATTAATAAGACTACTTATCAGTTCATTTAATGTGTTCTCTCTTTCTTCCAAGAAGCAGAAAGTTTTTTTGATTCAGTGCTGCTTTAATATTTGGTAACAACATTAGTTACAGGAAAATTCTATTAGAATGAAATTCTTGTATGTGACCAGAAGGGTTCTAAAGTCAGCTCTTAATAATAGTGGAGCAGAACAATTTCTTTACAATAGATAATGCTACTCCACCTAGACATAAAAGTGTTTATAAGAAAGAATTATTATTTAAGGACATTGAGTTATAAAGAGGTAAACTGAGTTACAGATTTTTTTCTGCCCTTTAGGCTGATATGAGAAACATAATTTTTAAACTTTTATCCATTGTGCTGTTTTCTGGTAGTGGATCCATTTCGTTTTGTGCTTCTGTTAACAGCTGGGAAAGATGAAAACAATGTAAGCAATGAAAAGCATTTGTCAATTTTACTCAAACATGGTAAAAATAAACCAGATTTGTGTTATGTTTTGTTTTCTAAAGAAACTGGCTATAGTGTTTTTTGATAGTAGTTATATACTCAGCTTCAGCTCTTCTGGTCTCCAATTCTAAATAAATAAAATTCAAGCAGTTGATGAAAAAGAAGATGATAATAAATGAGAAAGGATGCTCTGCAGAAAATGGTTTAAAATAACTAATTGCTAACAGTGGTGATTAATGGTTATTAAGAATCCAAAATTAAATGCATCTCTACAGAAAGTAAAAAGCTAAAACTAACAGCACACAGAGGCAGCATGAGGCAGCATGATGAGGATAAAAGAATGAAACCACATTATCCCTGGCCTTGCTGAAGCTGAGGCCACTGAGCCTCATGCACAGTCATAGTCTTTTCATGATAGGCTTGCACCATGTTTGACCACATGAGCATCTGGTCCAACTTCTAAATAATATTGCATATAACAACAATAATAATAAATAATAGCAGAGTCTTAACAATGGGTGTAAGTGTTGCTTGGGGAAAACTATTAGGATCAGGAGAGACTGTAACTGATGTCAGTAAAATGAGTCACTTATGTCAGATATAGACATATAATATAAAACTTAGCTTCCACATATTATATAACTCATTTTTTTTGCAGAAGAATATATAAATAATACATATGAATAATAACAAAGAACTTCAGAGATAGAAAAGGAACATGATTGCTTTTTAAGTCCACAGAAAGCAATTCTCATCTCCATATTTCTCAAGTTCTTAGTGGAGAGGAACACTTCTCATTCCTTAAACTGTCAAGACTTCTTTTTCACTTCATTGTACTTTAAGAACATTTTTCTTCTAAATGACTTTACAAGATCTTAGATACTGATCCAGAAAAGACTGAAACATCAGTTGGTAGTTCATCTACCCAGTCATGATGAACTAAGAATTAATAAGAGTTAATAAGAATAAGAATTAATCTAATTTTTCTCTTCCAGAAAGTCAACACGTGTTCACACTAATCAATTGCACTGCAACTTTTCCTTCTACTCTTCTTCAATTAATACAAGTTAGTACAAGTCACAGATATTGTCAACAGTACTTTATTTCCTGACTGGCTGAACCTAGGAAGAATGGAAAGACTCATGAGAAAAACTCTTTTTAGGAGAATTTAACGTCAGTTATCTGCAGTGCTTCTGTGGATGCTTCAAGTCTTTCCAAGCAAAAAGAGGAATATGAGAGGTTTTGAATAGTATTTTTCACAGTAGCAGCAGGACTATTTGCAGATAGGAACTTGAAATGGGAGTAGGCAGAAAAATAAAGCATTGAAATAAACAACAAGCAACACAAGCAGATTATGTTTATGAACTACTGAAAAAGCTATGAAGAATTTTTAATTCAGCTTGAAGTAAGGAATAAGGGCTCCTAAGCATAGGCATAGTGTGAGGGCTGAGCTGTTGTTAGCAAGTAGGGGGTGAGTGCGAATTAATAGAAAAATCCCTGCTACTACTATAGTGCTTGAGTGAAGNNGGGGTTGGGCCTTCTATAGCAGCTGGGAGTCATGGGTGAAGGCCAAAGTGGGCGGATTTTCCGGTGGCAGCTAGAATGAGGCCTAGCAGGGGGAGGATGGGAGAGTTTGGGTTGTGGGTTGTTGGATTTCTCATGTGTTTG
>BJBW01000649.1:60023-105999 GCA_004320125.1 Scolopax mira | reverse complement strand
GAATTTTGTGATGTAGGGTTCTGAAGCTATGTATCATGTCAATCATGTATCATAATCAATAAGATTATTATTTTGTTATTTGTGTTAGATCAGCTTGCAACTCACTGTGCACTGAGTCAGATTCCATATTAGTCACCACATATCTACAATTTCAGTTTTATATGCTTTCATCTCCTTCCCCCCTTTTATTCCTCATTAAACCTGTTTTATAATCTGTCTTTTTTTTCTTTTTTTATGATCCTTACAATATATGTGAAACAATTCACAAAATATGATTATGTCCTTTTATTTATATTTCAGTGGAAAGCAAAGTCCAGAGTTTGACATAAAAACACAAAAAAAGTATTGTGATGAAGTGGAGAGTACCTTCAATGCCTCTGTCCAACTCTTTGAAAAAAAGTCTATTATTGAATGTGATTAGCTAAAAGGCAAAAATAAACCTTTAAATAGTTTTAACTGTTCTTTTGACAACTTTTTTTTTAGACACATAATTTCTGACAAAGAAAAATATTTTTTAGTGCCTGGAAAGGAGTTTACCATGTCAGAGCAAAAGGAATATGTCATAATTTCCCTCCTTTTTTGTGCCAGGGTACTATAAAGAACTTCCTGCAGTAGTTAAAAGTCTTTAATAGCCAGCCATGCATGGCTAGTGTCTTTCCTCTGTTTAATTAGCCTTTTAAATATTTGGTCCAGGTCTTCTTGAATTTGTAAATAACTGCAGAATATATTTTTACTTATTAACATAAATCCAGTCTAGTTTGCTGTAAATAATGATGGCATAGTAATAATCCTAAGTGGCACCTAAAAAAATTAGGTACGCTTCCCTTCCAAGCTATATCTAGAGATCTCTACAAGTTTTCAGTTCTGATTTTTGAAAGTAACTTTATTCACATGACATTCTAATAAGCATTTCTGGTTTAATGGAACCCTGTTCCATGGAGACAACTCCTTAGTGTTTTCAATTGGGCAAGACTTTTCTCATCTATGTTCTTGTAAAATCAGTCCTGTTTGAAAAGTATTTTAGTACCAATGTGTGTATGTGTACTTAGAATTTATAATTTAATTTGGAAATAGAGCAGTAACTTGATTCCTTTGCATGTACATTGTATTGCCTTAAAATAGAGGCAACACTGATAAGGTTGCATAAGCTTTTTAAATGTGAAAGTGAAAACAAAAGTGAAAACAAAAGTTACACACTTAGCTGCATCCTGGAGTGGAAAATGATCAAAATGCTTGGAAGAAGTGAATTGGAATGGCTTAATCTCAAGGCAACAAAATCTATTTAAAACAGTTCAAAACCCCTCTTGCTGAGCATGTATATGAGACTGTTTAAATTTTGCAAATAATAAGAATTTGATGAACCAAGGTATCTAATTGTCCATTAAGCACAACCAGAAATTCTGGTCATAATAGGGAAATTGTTGGCTGAAACTCAATAGCCTTTGTTAAGCAGTAGGTTAGACAACATTAATGCTATTATTTTTGTAACCTTAAAGTGGGTAAATCTAGTGGAAGCTTTTGAAGAGAAGAGCATCAGTAAACTTGACGGTGAGTATAGGTAGTGTTACTACAAATGTTGCTTTTAGTAGCCATTTTTATTAGATTTTTCCCTGCAATCTGAAGCAGTTGTTTGGGCTTTCTTTTGCTAGGCAGCATAGTAAATATATACTAATCAATATCATACAGTCTACAGAAAGGAGACAAGAGAGACAAAAAGGACAAAGACTGAGAAGCAGAGCTGTGAAATTACATGCTTAAGAACGTGTAGAATGTTATCACCCAAACAGACATTCAGTATTTGTTTCTTGCTCTCGGTATGAATTCTCCTTCTTAGAACTCATCCTACTTGCCTATGGAACTGGTGGTAGATCTAATGATAGACACTTAGAAATATTTAAAAGTGATTTAAAAGTAGAAAAGATTGTCCTGAGATGCTAATGAGTGTAAGAATTTGTCAGGAATTAAAAAAAAACAACCACAAAAACAACTTAGCTATTATACAGGGAACAAGACTACCTGAGGCTGATAAAGTCAATACCTAAGAGAAATAAATGACTTTTATTTCCCTGCTGCTCCATTTGGAGGGCAATGTGACACACCTTGGTAATTATGTTACTTAGTGGTAGTAAAACTTGCACATCAAGAATTGATTTTTGCAACTGAGAGAAGGCAAGGAGAAAAAAGCTTACTCTTTCTTGTCAGCCTTTATTTTAGACACTCAAATCTGAGCTTTTTAAGTCCTGCAATGTGTGATACTAAATACCATGGTATTCATTCTTCTTACCCAACTACCTCTTTTTCCCAGCCTTATTTTTTAACAAAGTCACTTTCCAGAAGTTTTTCTTTGTTGTGATCCCTTTAAATAATTAACAGTATTGAAACTTATTGTTATACCACTTAACGAAGCCACCAGAAATACCAGAAGATGCAGTATAGAACTAGGTTCAACCTGCCTGTTTAAATTCATTCACTCATTCTAGCTATAATGTATTCAGGTAACCTGAATGGTATCTGTATTTTATTATTGTTGTAAAAGGGAAAATACAAAGCCCTGAGGTTCAGTGTCTGTCCAAAGTAGCATTTACAGTTTAAAAAAAAGGCTCATATACAGAGCATTAATGTTTTTCAAAAACGTACTAACATGATCTAGAAACCAGACTTTTTGTTAAAATGGGCCAGATGGGGAAATCCCATTCCACTTCCTAACAGGTATTAATTCAAGCAAAGTCCTCACAGGTCTGAAGGTTGAGAACTGAGGAGTGAAAACAACAACAAAAAAAAAAAAAAAAAAGAAAAAAGAAAAAAAAAAGAAAAAAGAAAAGAAAAAGATGAACTCTCTATTTATAATCAGCTTATAATGTACTTTTTAATACATATTTATTACACTATGGAAGACAGAATCTTCAGAGTCAATATGGTTTTCTTCTGTCCCTCCCTTGTCTACTTCAGATTTCACATATTTTTTTACCATGATGTGTAGCATATTCTGGGGCCATGTAAGACCTGGTTGATAAATACTCTTTGTAAGCATTAACAGTATTCCCATCCCTGTATTATTTCCTGGCTGTTCAGATTGCTTATAGAACAAGAAGACACAACCTGAATGATAGGGATTTTATTTCTGAGTAAATTTTATGATTATGGTGACAATATTGGCATAGCAAAGTGACAGATTATGGTCTACCTTTGCACAGCCACTTCAAATCTATATAATGAAGATACTTTGTGCCTGAACATGAAACAACATGACAAGTAGATGTTGAGAGAAAAAAAGACTGATATTATCAATTGTACTTAATGAGTTCAAACCACTAACACACTGTCAAATGCCATTGCCAATTACAGACTTTAGTAAGTAGGTCTTAAATATTTCAACTTTCAACTAAGTCTCTCTAGTATGTTTGGTCATCTGTTGTTTCATGGGTGCTGCTACGAATACTGTGGGTGGTACACTAGTTGGGAAAATGTATAATCCACACCCTGTATAATTAAGACCCCCTTTGCTGTTCTCTACCAAGAAGCAGGAAGAGCTTGGGTTTTGTTTGGGTTATTTTTTTCAATTTTTATTTATACTGTATTATATATATATAGTGTGAGGCAAAGATCTCATGGACAAAGTTGTAAACAAATGCTAAAAAGGAAAATCGTCGTTGGAACATGTGTATGCTTGTTTATGAATCTGCTTCTACCATTACACCTTGTGTTTGTTCACAGAAAAGGTGAATAAAAAATATGGTAGAAGAAACAAACTTTCTACAGTGGGCCTGTTCTTAAATAATTCTTACACTTTGAACTGATAATCTCAGAGGAAGAACTGCTGTCTTACTAAGAAAGAAAAGCAATGGCCAGGTTCCATAGAAGATTTGAATGCTGGCAACCTGGGTTGGACCTTGTGATGAATGTACAATGTTCAGCTCCTGCACAGAAGCAATTTAAGTGCAAATATCAAGTCTCATTCTATTAATCAAACAGCAAACCAATAAGCAAAAAAGTCACCCTAGAATAAATATGATATTTGTGGTTTTAAAGGAAAGCCTTGAATTAATAAAAATAATTTATTTTTAGACCTTATCAAATATTAGTAAGAAATTAAAAGTATATTATCATTCTTTTTAAGCTGCAGAGTCATTAGATCGTTTAATTTAAACTGTTAGGCTGCAGAATATATGGATATATAGTGTTGACAGGAAAATGGACCTAGAGGAGCTGCAGATATAGCTATAATCACTCAAGTGATAAATCCAGGGCAATGAAATATTTCTTCTTATGAAAGTGTAAAATCTGGTGAATAACAAGGTCATGAGAAACCTACAAAAGGGATTTGTCAAGACAAATCCCATCTAACCAATCTAGTTTTCTTCTTTTACAAAAGAGATGATTTAGCTAATAAGAGACAATTATTTGATAAGATATATGTTTACTGAGGCAAGAATCTTGCATAACTGGGGAATTTATGACCTGAATGAAATTGCTGTAAAATTTATGGACAATTGGGTGAAATTGGGTGAAAAACTACAGTCAGAGATCATTAATTATCAATGAGTTGCTGTCAACCTGAAAGGAAGACAAGGTATCTTTACTGTGTAGATTTTCATTATTTTATTAAAAAATGTAGTAGACTTCCACTTCCAAATTGGAGACAGTTGCAAAGATTTTGAGTGTCATTACAAAAAAAAATATATGAACCTAATATTAAGTGAAGAAATGCTCCAAAAATCCACGGATAAGAAGGTACTAATTATTTCTGTACAATATAAAGCATCATTTCCATCAGAAGGTAGATGAAAATAGGCAGGCAGCGAAAATTACTCTTAGACTGGTCCATAATTTTAAAATGATCATTTAAAAAATGGTCAAAAGGGTGATGAAAAAAGTAAAATAAAGTAAAAAAGGAAAAAAAAAAGGTCTTTGCATATGTTATCTGGAAGAAAAAATTCAGTAAAAGTAAAATAATTATCTAATTTTTAAAGAATAAACAGTACTTGTAGGAACAGGAAGTAATCTCTGCTCAGCGTACTGCTGTATATTTGTAAAACAAATTACAGGGACAACAGTTTTTGGCAGATGGTATTTTAGTTTTTGTTGAAGCATTTTTTGAAACAATAACATAATTCAGAAGATCTCTGAAGCAACATTAACAGGAAAATATACCCAAACAAAGAGAAAACAGAAAAAGGAAGGTAAAAAAGCAAATTTTGAAAACAACTGAGTTTTATATTGCAATAGTCCACAAAAGACAGTGGATGGTAAGTCATTGTCTTGTGATGTTTTCCTTCTTTAAGCCTGATATGTTTCAAACGTGTCTGTGGGTACCTCCTTCAAAGACCCACATGTACCCTTAGAAACCAGTGCACATGCACACACGCCGCTCCACACATCACGTGTGCTGCTGTCCACACAGTTTCATGGCTGCAGTTGTAGCACTGCTAGGTCAGAAGTTTGCCTGGGTGTTTATCTCAGTGATATTAGTTCAAAACCACATTAGCAACAACCACAGAATCCACCACAGCAGAGAAGCTCAAATCAGCTGTTAAGAATATAATCTGTCACCTGGCTAATTAGTGACATGGGTGCTATTTCTCTGTAATCTCTCATTACATGCAAGCTGCTAGAACTCAGTTACCTGTTCTTTAACTAGCAGTATTTCTAAGGCTAGGTGATGTTTCCTGTGTTTTTATTGAGAATTTATCTGAAGGTTATTCGCTCAGGATTTGTGTGGTTCCTCCCCACTTTGATCTATTCCTTATTTAAAGTCAGAGGTATCTAGAGGCTTGGAGACATTCATTGTTTGTTAAATTTAATTCTTGTAAAAATTTAAGACAGGGCATTGGCTGCAGTTTCCTCTGAGAAGGAGACAGACACAGCAGCAGATAACAGATGCAGTGGTAATGAAGGTAGCTGTAATACAGCTTCTGACCAAAAATTTTTTTTCTGAAACTTAAGATACCTGCAATCCTCTAGAAATACATATCAAACTTTATTCAGTAAAATATCTGAATGCATAAGAAAAGAATTATGGTGGGAAATGTCTGCATGAAACAAATAAAGTGATATGTGACAGTACTCACCTATTCCATACCTGGAAAAAGAAAGGATTTTTCTAAACTGTCACTTCTGTGTATTAACTCTTTTTAAACTCTGTTATGGGAGCTTGATAATCACATCATTCCTAAATTTGCTTTTGTGAGAAGAGAAGACATCTAGGTCATCCACTGACACATTTGTGAGTCAGTAAAAGTACCTCAACCTTTGCTTATTACTAAAAGTAGAAGTAATCTAGTAGCTTTCTAACAAAATTCTGGGCTGAAATTCCTGCTGGAGAGATTGCCAAATTTGGCCCAGATTTTCTTGTTAATCTATACACCACTGATAGATATATTCAGTGTTACTTTTTGAATCAGGAATGAATCAAGGCCTGGTTATCCTAACCAGTAGTGCTTAAATGAATTTTGGCATCCAGTTTCACTTAAATGTTAACAAGCCCTTTATTCTAAGTCCCACACACTTTTTTCTTTAAAATGTTGCAGATTTAAAGCCATAATTTAAAAAAAGAATAATCTTGCTTTGTCATCGTGTGTGATAGGAGATTAAATGCACTGATGCCAAAAGTTTTAAAAGCTGAAGAAAACTGCCTGTTCTCCTGTTCGTTTGTCTTCTGAGACTGCAAATGTGTTGATAGAATAACAGCATTGCTTATACAGATGTAGTGTTTTGTAACATGTTTTGTATGATACTGTGACTTAAAAGTAGAGTTTAATAGAGCTGAATTCTGAATTACATTATTTAAGATATGGCTAATTCTTTATTCTTCCACTTTAAGATGTTTTTTCTGTGTTTAAAAACAGCTACAGAGTAATAATGATCCTCATTCTTGATTTAAGGTATTAGATAAACATAATTAAAAAAAAAGTTAGGCATGTGTTTATTTTATCTTAATATCCTGATTAAAATGTTAAAAAACACTGGTGAAGCTATTATATCTTCTCTGGCCATGCTGTTTATTTCCCTTTGTTGGGGACAGAGAAGTATCGGGTGCAGAGAAGAAAGATACGATCTGCAGACAGGTTTTTGTTACCTAATATGCTGCCTCGCTATTTCTATGCCTTTTGATCAGACTTTACAAATGTCATGGACAAAAGTCAGCAGGATTCAATTCTGTGTTCTCTGGCTCCTTTTCAGGTGTGCTGGCTCCTTTTCAGATTGGTGCTCAATCCATGCCTGCTTAGCACAAAGGAAGGGCTCCTGAATGTTGTACAGAGAGGAAAAATTCAGTTTCTTAGAGAAATACTGTCTGCTTCTTAGAGGAATGTGATCTTTATCAGCAGAAGAGGTAGGGTTGTTATTTTGCAGGCAAGTATTTCTTGTTGCTGGGAAACAGACCTCGGTGAAATAATAAGTGACAGGTATTAGTGTATCATGAGAAACAGTCTTGATTTGCTGCTTAAGGAGACCTTCCTTTTTACAATGTGTCTGTGCCTGACATAAAAAAATAAGCTATGGTTTCATTTCTTTCAGGGTGATACCTCTTTCCTATAAAGCCATCTCGCTCAAACCCTCTGTCTGAAGTAACTTCTTTTCTATTTTGGCTAAAGTGGCTGCAAATGATAGATTCTTATGTTAGGTTATGTGGGACATCTAATTCCTAGTGCCTTTAGTTTGTACATATGAAAGCAAACATAAAATACTCATATAATATATTGGTTCATCCACACTAATTCCACAAAGAAGATTTCAGTTGTGGGTGGTTAACCATGCTGCTTCCTCCCTGACTATTCTCCGTTGCTCCAAGGTTGAATCACCAAATCTGAGAAGACTGAAAGTCATTGGAAATTATGCCTCTCAAACTCCAGTGTGTTTGATCTGAATATATTTTTATTTTCTCCAAAGCTTAGGAATTTACATTCAGGTTTCATAGGCATTTTTCCTTTTTGTGAACTGCTTCTGACTATAAGTAGTAGGACACTGCAGTTTACATTTTCAGCTCAGTATTTTTCCAGTACAAAAGGATGAACTTCTCATTAAGATTTCAAAATATAAACAAAACAAAAAAAAAGAAGGTAAAACATATTTAAACCTCTTTTTTCCCTGAAAGTAACTTCTAGACTCTCATTTTCTCTCTCTCTTTCTTTTTTTTTCCTTAAAAATAAAATCAAAACCACATGAAAACATGCTTTAAGCACAGGACTCTCTGGTGCCGTAGCTTTGCATCCCCAAACACATCCATGGCAATATTACCAGTATCATTAAATGACAAGGTGGGAAGCACTAAAGTTTTTATAATTCTACCGCAGGAAATGTCTTAATAAGTGATGACTGAGGACAAAAATAAGTGTTTGTTTTTTTACATGAGAACTTTTCCACAGGGCATCCCACACAGCTTCATTTGTCATCATCGAAGGCATGAAAATCAGCAAATTAAATAAGATCTAATATAAAAACCTATTCTGAGATGCCCATATGTTTCAAATGCAGTATTTAGGAGTTTTAAAAATAAAGTTTTGATTTTTACCCACCTCCATTCAGTAGGAAAGGAGAGAAAAAAGAGAGTGTGAGAAGGAAGGGTTCAGATTAACTTTTGAAAAATCTCTTAAATTTCTTTCATAAAACCAAGCCAATGGTTTTATGATCATCCAAAGCTTTTTCTAGGGAACAGCTCTGCATTTCAGCACTGAGAGATAATACGCAAATTAGGCAAATGGTCCTAGTCTGTGTATTGATTCATAGGTATTTCTCACTACCTATGTCTAAAAGATGTTTCAATAGAAGACCTTAAGTAAAAAAAGTGGTAAGAAATTACTTAAAATTGAAAATAATGCTAGTACAAAAAGGAAACCCATCACAGTCTACAATGATAATATAAAATTTAATTACATCTTCCACTGTAGGATTCCCTGTTTCACACTTAACCTAAGTGGCAGTCTAACTATGTAATTTTTAAGTGCAATACTTGCCTTGTAGTTGACGCAACTGGATACAGCAGCAAGGAATTAGGACTGTGTCTCTTAAACACAAGAGCTGGAGAATGAGCAGGAAAGAAAAAGGTAGAGTTCAAGAAACTGGCGTTACTTTGATCCACATTTCTGTCAGACACTTAAGCGGGCCAGATAGGCTAAAACTAGTCAGCTCAATAACTTACAGCTAGTTTAAAGCCATGGATAATTCATTACCCACATCTCTCTAGTAGTTAAGCATAGCATAAAGATTACAAAAGAATTTGAATTGCTTACTGTCACTTCCACTTTACAACTTTTAGCTCTGGCCCTACTTTTAAGCCTTCCCAATTGGCATGCATGGTTTCTATGCATAAAACAATTTAACTCTCTCAGGATGCGTGATTACCAGTTGCCTTTCTGCTGAAGGTTTTTCTGTTGATATGGGGCTGACAATTCCAGTCTCTTGCCTCAGTGCTTCCTGTGCTGTGCAAGTAATCTCTTCCGACATACCATCTATTTTAAAGTAATGTCTCCTCATTTTTCATCCTTCTGGTTTGACTCCTGACAAAAGCAAATATTCCTCTGAGAGACGGGAAGGTAGGAGAAGAGGGAGCATCTCAGAAACAGTGAAAACTTTGTTTAAACAGCATGAATTAATCCCATATCACACAATGTAAGTGACATGCAATTGCTTGTTGTTATCAGCCATTAAACCTTGAAAGCTATTGTACATTAAAAGAGAAAAGCACATGAATAACAGAAAGATGCTCCTGAAGACCCTGTATGCTTGCAAAGCTTTTGTGAACTGTATTATCCCTAGATGAAGTGCACCATGGCAGTTGTACTTCAACTGAGGCAGGCGGTTGGAAACCCAGATCTTGTGATTTGGTTATCTACTAGCAAATTCACAACTGCAATATTCAATATTCTCACAAATGCTGATGAGTTTGTTTTTGTGATGGCTCTGTGAATTATGGAAATGTGACCTCCAATGTGCAGATAGGAAACTAGTGCACAGAGAAATGAAAGGACCTTCTGCTGTTGCACACTGAATCTGTAGCAGATTTAGGAAAAGAGAGAGAATTTCCTAGGCTCTGACCAGCGATCCTTAACAAGTGTTGGAGATAAAAGAACTCCTTGAAGTAGCCATGACCAATACAACAATCTCATCAAGTATTTACCTGGATGTTCCCCTAGTCCCCACCACAGTTCTATATGAGGCTATCTCCACTTTTGTACTGTTTTCTTGCTTTACTTCTGTGGTTCCTTCTATAAAAGCTTTACACCACCACAGCTGTTATAGCATTGGCATCCTTCACCATGATGGAGCTCATGACATACCTCCATGAATTTTATAAACTCCAAGCAGACTAGTCAGAAACATTGCAACCCCAGCTTTCTCATGAATATGAGAAACTCTTTTTACTGAAAGGGTTATCAAGCATTGGAATTGGCTGCCCAGGGAAGTGGTTGAGGCACCATCCCTGGCGGCCTTCAAAAGATGGGTAGACATGCTCCTCAGAAATATGATTTAGTAATTTTTATTTCCTATTTCTTATTTATTTTTTTGTCAAGAGTTAGGTTGATGGTTGGACTAGATGATCTTAACCCTTCCAACCTAGATGATTCTATGATTCTATGAACGTATGTTGATGCTGTGCTCTGTGGAAGGCCCCTAAGTAATAACCCAGAGAATCATCCACCTTAGATCCATATGATGTATTCACTTACCCAGTTTGCTTATCCTGGGATTCCTGGAATTTATGGGCTTTGTTCTGATATTTAATCCCACATTCCCTTACACTCCCAAATCAAGTAAAACCTATCTTTTCTGAGTCATCTTAAAAGTAGAGGAAATTACTAAAACCTGCTATGACACCCTGCTTATGGAGAGGAAAAAAATACATGGGATTTTTGGTAAGCTCAGCTCAAGCTTTCTGATTGTAGGGCAGCCATTCAGACAGACCCTGGAGAGCTTCTCAGAGCTCATAACCATCCCTGCTAGGACAGACACTGCAAGTAATAGCAAAGCAATCAGACAAAATAGGCTCTGAAACTCATAAAGCAGATGTGGACAATATGATCCATATGACTTCCTGTTGTAAATGCTATGATAGAATTGCAATGCTTTGCAGATGTGAGACATCTAGGCTTTATCATCATTTACATTTTTTTTTCCTCTGTAATGAACACAGGTCAACTCATTACCAAGTCTGTAGAAAGAAATTTTCCTTGTAATCCTAGCATCTGCCTTTAAATGTGGGGAAACATAGCTTGATTTTTGACAGATTTCAGTAATCACGTCACAGGATGGAACGATAGTGCTTTACAGACTGATGTGTTTTTGTGATCATGTTTCTCCCTACAGTCATATTTCTATATGCAAATGTCACACTCTGATTTTAAAAGATGATAAGAATACATATTTGGTTGTGCATTCTTTTTTGCCTGAATTATACTCTGGGCTGTGTGAGGAATACTGTTACTGAAGGTAGAGGCTCTTGTTAATACATAATCAAGGGTGGTTTCTTGACATACAGATTTAATCACGCATACTGATTCTACAGGTCGGTAATGAGTAAATGTTTGTCTTTTGTGGCTGACCCACAAATCTATTTGATGGAGTTTATTTTTAAAGCGATCCTATTATACATATTAACATAATTCAATGTTCTGCATAGTCTTTATGCAGTAAGATGAACTGCATAACCATCCTTTTTATAAATATTGGCTCAATTCAGCCTTGTGCAATAGGTGTCTTGTGTTAAGTTAGCTGCTTCTAGAAATTTCTGTTTAATATCCATGGCTGCATTTTTGCATTTTAGTTTACTTATATCTTTTGAAATTGTTTCATTTTACATTAACTTTCTACTACTTTTTATCTTCATCTTGAACCAGATGGCTATAAAGACAAAAAAGCCTACACAGCATCTTTTTAGCTGGTAATTAATAAAACCAGATCTTTTGCTTCTGCAGCTATACATCAAAAGGAAAACAATTATTGCTACTGCTTCTTAGAGTATCATCAGACCAGTGTTTGAACTGCAGCCTTTTGCTCCAACTGAGAGGAAATGAAAAACTGAGATTTATGCTAGAGGTAATTCTACCCATTTCAGGTAATGCAAATCTGTTCTGTGTTTAACTTTTAAGATCTTCTTATCAACATAAAGAATAGTTTATTTGTTGTATCTCTATCTGAACTTTGTTCTTCTGTGAGGTGTAAGAGCAACTGCTGCTGTATTCTTAGCTAGCAGTATTGCCCATGAGAAATATTATGATCCTTCCAAGGGTCCCTCTCCATCTAATGTAATTCCCTTGAGCCACTTTAGCAATTAAAATGAGTGACTAGACGCTTTCATGGTTTAATTTATACACTATTCAAACATTACTTAGGCAATGCTTTCATTTGGATAAATTTGCTTGAGCATAATGGAAAGTCCCCAGTGTTCCCTTAAAAATTTGAATTCTTCCACAATAATAGTCTCTCCATGAACTCTCTACCCAGCAATTTGCATAGAGTGTGAGAGTCATGCACACGTTCGTAGTTATATCGGTGAAACTTTAAAGGTCCAGTGTAAAGGAGAACTAAAAAAAAGAAATGTAAATTTCAGATAGAAGGGATTCATTTACATTATTCATATCTTGCAGGCCTACAAAGATGAGGTTATATTTTGGGACAATAATTTTCCCTGTACTACTAGCTTTGAGCTAGGTTGATATTTTTATTTTTTTTTTTCTGTAATTCAGCTCCTGCTGTTCTCCACAACCTTTCAGAACTTCTTAGTGAGAATGGGATCAGGACTTAGTAGAAAGGATAATCTCTATTAGCAGCACAGCTACTGTAACACACTATTGATTCAGCCTGTCTCTGCAATGTGAAGAGCACTGTACATATGCCTAGAGGATAACTAAATGCACAGTATTTATATATTAAGTATCCACTCTGACTATATGTTATGAGAATCTATTTCTCTCTGAGTAAGGCATTTGGTCATTCCATTAGTTTACAGAGAAATTGCTTGGGTTTTCCAATAAAAAAATTAAAATTATGTTCATATACCAGTTTTCATACACTTACATCCATACCCCTCTTCTTTTGTCCCTTTAAAAAGGGATTGAAAAGATTAAATAGGTATTAATCCCCTTTTGGCTCTGGTTCTCCACAAAAGGCAGTTCTTTTATTTAAGCATATGTATATCTTGAACGAAAAACTGCTGTATCAGAGGAAATACCTCAAACTGGATGTAGTTCCTTGCTGTTGTTGCATGTTACAGGGGCAACCCAGATTTTGACAACGGTTGCTAAACATGACAAACCAGGAGGCAAGCTGTCAAACCCCATTTCAAAATAGAGATTAGAAATTAAGTGATTTTATTCCTGTTTGCCTGAAAAGAGAATGCAAACTGAAATGACTGCATACTTTGTGTATGAACTGTTTATTTGATATGTGTTTTGAAGGCCTCTATGACAAAAATAATCCTTAGAGCTGCTGAGACTAAACATAATAGATTTCCCAAGACACCTAGAAAGAAAGGGAATCAGGATTGGCCATGTTAGTAAGGATGAAGAAGTGCGTCTAGTAAGTATGCGAGAGTGAGACTGCATGAGATAGAAGGGAGCTGTTGGTTTCTTTTGTGTACCTAACTGTGCTCTGTTAATAGATCTTCATTGCTTCTGGAACTTAATGATCACAATCTGCTTGGCACATCTGCTCCACTTCCAGCCACAGGCTGGCTGTGGTACCAAGACAGAGGATGACTGATTTGTGCTTTTACCTTGAGATCTGGTCTTCATTCTTTCTGAGGTATTTTCTTACCTTATCAAGAATAGCTACACAGAGGCAGAGGCTCGGGCTTGAACACATATTCATGCACATGTATTCTGACATGCACAGAGTTGGATAGGATAGGTACAACAGGGACCAGAAGGCCCAAATAATTGCAGAGTTAAAATGCAGAAATAAGAATTATAGCAGCTAGGCAAAAATAAAGACAAGAAACCCTCACAGAAGCTAAATCTCCTTTTACATGGGATTTAATTCAAATCATAGAACACATAACCTATTTGTGGGTTTTATTTTGGGAATAAACACTACCCAAAAAGAACTACAGAATGACACCAGTTCAAATTAACCTTAGCCAGGGAATTATTTTAAGCAAGTTTAAGCAGCTTGAGCAAGTGACTTTCTGTGTGTTTCATGATGGGACAGCGAAACTTAGGTATGAGCATTTTCCTTGTTTGTGAGTCCCTTTAGGCATAAAAACCCACTGGTATCATGACAGAAAACTGCTAGTCTAATACATATTTAAACCCCTTACACATTTAAATCACTTTTACAAGTGATTGTTTTTCCCTAAAGCCTTGGATTCCAGGCTGCGTGATTGGACTTCCCATGAAAGACTGCAAGTGAGGTCCTCAGCTGGTGTAAATCACTGTAACTCCCCTCATTTCAGTGAGCGAAAGCATCCAAATTATTGACCTACAGGGATAAGTATCCCAGCTGTCATCTGCTCAAGCTATTTTTGTCAACTAAAGTGTTTTTCAAACTAAATTTATTTTTAATTAGTGCATTTATGTAGCTATATTTGTCACTGGTGAATAGCTGATTTACACTAGTGAAAGACCTGGCTTACTGAGACTGTACTTTGCTACACTGAACACATGGCGGTAACAGCCTGTAACTATCCCTTTGCAGCCCTGATCATTTTATTTGTGCTGAGTTTCCCAGAGTGGCTGCTGTTACAAAGGGCCTAAAAGGATTATGGAACATGTGCTTTATTTTTAAATTGTTTTTATTTTCTTTTGGCTGACGTTGTCTTTCTGGGCTGAAAGACAGTAGGTAAATATTCACCTTGTGAATATTTTGTTGAAATTGTAAATTTAAAATTTCTTCACATACATTATTTTTTTCTTTCACTATTATTGAATCCTTTGTTAAAAATGAATCTTGCCTATTTATTTTTTATACTTACTAATATACTGTATTTTATATACTTTATATACTTATAACTAATCTCATAGTTATATGGGAATCTTCCAATGGAAAAGGAGGACAAAAAGAAGAGATACAACAAGCATGAACTCATGAGCATTAATATTAAAAGAGATCAAAATTAAATTAATATTGTGTTCCCTTGATGAACTTTGTCTCACTGACAAGTCTTTTAATGTTTCATTCTCAATATATTTTACCCAGAATCACAGAATTTTTGTGAAACAGATTAAAAATTAGATTTAATCTTGGATTCATTATAAAAGTGAGATCATTTTTATTAAATGCAACAGTGATGAACAATGAATGTAAAAAACACCATCATACCAGTTCAATACATCCAAACAATACCTGCTTTGTGTAAAAAAATTGAATCACTATAAAACCAGTGATAAAGAGAGGCAGGTGGAAAATATTTATCAAAGCATTTTATCTGTTTAGTAAAAGTTTCTGTTTCAATGTTTTTCATGAGGAAGGAGAAAAACTTTATCACAGCATTCTGTATCACTTTATTAAGGTTGTCAGAAGGACATGGCTGTTAAAACTTGATCATTGTTGCTGAAAACTATTTTTAATCTAGTCTTTCAAAGACTGAAAAAATATGAAAATGTATTAAAGCTTATGCTCTATTTTTCACAAACTTTCCTATTAAAAAGGTTGGCAATATTCTTATAATTCTGATGAAAAGTTGCAGAGGACAGGAGAAAGGTGTGAAAGAACAGCAATGCAGATGCCAATGACTAGATCATTTACTTTTACCTTCTTGTCAGATTCTTGCCAGAATCTGCCAGTCATAATGACAAAGAATTTTATTTAGGTAATTTTTCCAACTCTATTAATCTGTGATTTAACAAAACATCTAAAGTCATGCTGAACTGGACCAAATTTATGTTGTAAAGGCATTCAAACAGAGGCTTTTGTACTTTGTTGAGACTGAGCCATAAAGAACAGCCAAGTCCAAATCTTTGTTTTACATGCTGCAGCTTGGGCTCAAACTTTGTGGGAAGTCTCTGGTTCTAACATATCAGAAATTCCTTGATAAGCTTTTAATGAAAGAAAATCTCCAAAATTATCCCCAAAATTTTATTATGTAGAAAAGCTGAACTGAATAATGATTTTACTTGCCTGTATGCTTAGTTTCCTTTATTTTCGGGTTAAAATTACTCATCTTCATCTTAACATTTTAAACTTTCAGTACACCAGAGATTTTTGTGTGAAGAATTACTAATTATAGTACAATATTTGCTGCCTTGAAGGTACTGTTTTAGCACCTGGATGAAACATTGGGAACACTCAATATTTGCATGGGTTTGCTTTAGGACTTTCAAAGAGTTGTGTGGGTTTTTTTTTTCTTTTTTTCCTTAAAGCTGTTATGATGAAGTGGTGGTAGAAATTAAACAATCCTTTGTCACATTCACAACCAGGAGACAAACCATTATAATCCATGGTAAAAATGTATCTTTCACAGCTGGAGAAGTCTTTAATCTCTCTGCTTTTCTTATTTATCCACAGCATATTAGGTCTCAGATAATCTTTTCTTGAAAGAAAAATGTTCAAACGCAAATTTTGCATCAAGAAATATTGTATGTGGAGGATTCTACAACTACAGAATCACAATATACATAAGCAGCCTTTGATTTGTTAAGAAAGCAAGTGAATAGAGCCTTCACAGTGCTGTTCTGGTCTTTGCCTCCGTACCTAATAGGCTTTGCAAAGAAAAAACATAATCAGATTTATTATGCAAGACTCATCTTCTTAAATTTGATACAGAATAGAAATACACTGTGATATTCAGCCAAAATAAAAGATGACAAGGAAAACAAAGCAAAACAAAAAAGGTCGAGCAAATGATTGTATTATAACAACTTTAACTACACTTATACCAAAGTTAATCTGAGCGCTTTTTTACTTGGAAGAGTGGTGTGTACACTGTGCAGGGGCCACTACCCACTACTGTGTGTAGTACAGCTGAAGGTCATGGACTTCTTGGGGCTATTGGTTTGCTAATGTTGGAACTAAGAATTTTCTTTCTTTAGTCTCTTGGAAATTATAGAGTGGTTTGGGTAGGAAGGGACCAAGGTTTGGAACCTTGAGTTCCAAACCCTCTGCCATGGACAGGGACACCTTCTACAAGACCAGGTTGCTTAAAGCCCCACCCAGCCTGGCCTTGAACACCACCAGGGATGAGGCATCAACAATGTCCCTGGGCAACCTGTTCCAGTGCCTCACCACGGTCACACTAAAGAATTTCTTCCTCATATCAAATCTAAATCTTTCAGTTTAAAATTGTTACCCCTCATCCTGCTACTAAAGTCCCTTATAAAGATTTGATCCCCATCTCTCTTGTAGGCTCCCTTCAGGTACTGGAAGGCTGCTATAAGGTCTCCCTGGAGCCTTCTTTTCTCCAGACAGAACAACCCTAACTCTCTCAGTCTGTCTTCATAGGAGAGATGCCCCAGCCCTCTGAGTCACTCCAACAGGTCCATGTCCTTCTGGTGTCCCCAGAGCCGGATGCAGTGCTCCAAGTTGTGCCTCACAAAAGCAGCATAGAGAGAGAGAATCAGCTCCTTTGGCCTGCTTCTTTTAATGCAGCCCAGGATGCAGTTGGTTTTCTGGGCTCATACCGGCTCATGTTGAGCTTTTCATTTACCAGTACCTCCAAGTCCTTGATCTCAGGGCTGCTCTCAATTCACTTATTGCCCAGTTTGGGATTAATTGTGTTTGGGATTGCCCCAGTCCAGATGCAGGACCTTACACTCAACCTTATTGAACTTCATAAGGTTTGCATGGACCCATCTCTCTAGCCTGTCAAGGTCCCTCTGGATGGCATCCTTTCTCTCTAGAGTACCGATCACAACACTCAGATTGGTGTCATCTGCAAAGGTCCTGAGAGTTCACCCAATGCTACTGTTCATGTCCACCACTTGACACTGGTCTCCTCCTGGATATTGAGCCGTTGCCCACAACTCCTTGAGTGCAGCCATCTAACCAATTCCTTATTTGTTGTCCATCCATTAAATCAGTATCTCTTCAATTTAGAGACAGTGTCAAATGCTTTGCCCTAGACAACACTAGTTGCTCTTCCCTTATCCACCAACACTGTAATGTCATTCTAGAAGGTTAACAAATTTGTCAGGCATGACTACCAATTTTCTTTTACAAATGAAAAGTCAAAACATCTAATATCCCATTTTCACACCTGTAAGCCACTAAAACTCCACTGGCTTCATCTTATTATCAGGATCAAATGTCCAAATTTCATATGTCATACTATTATTATCATCTGCTCTTTGGTATTCTCATCTCTGCTGTTCTTTCTGTGTTTTGGGAATATAGCTCCAGAAAGGAGGGAACTGCACTCTTGTAAAGCTTTTTGAATGCAATAATGATGGGAAGAAATGCTCCTCTTCTATCTACACCCAGACCGACAAGGTAACTTCAAACGTATTTTCTATGCACAACAACATGCAAATCAAAGAACATGGTCTCTCCATACCTCTTGTATATGAGATTTGTAACATTCTTGTACATTAATATTTTCTTATGTGTTGGAGCACTTAAGTTATGATTTTCATAACCCTTACATATGTTGGAAAGGCCACAACTTTTTTTTTTTTTCTCTGATGAAGATCAAAATATAAATATAAGCACAAGTATAACTGCCTGTGTGAGGATATATTTCTGTAAAAAGAACGACACAGTTGTTTGAAAGAACTCTATCTGGCGACTATAAAACCGCTTTGTACTAAATTGTAGATATTTAAAACTTAATTAAATTATAATAAATAGATCTACTCAGAACAGTCTGAAAGACAAGTGCTTTGAAGGTCATTTTCAGTTCTGAAATGCCAAAAAGTGTACAGCCACAGGCAGCCACGCAAAATCACCTGCTGTGATGGAAAAATTAATTTCTAATATCTGCTTTATCATTGGTTTTACACCATCTCCCCTTGCAAGATGCGGTCTGTGTTAGGGTGGAAACAATGCTGCAGTAATACCAAATATGTCTTCAGAATGGGGAAGGATGCTCTTCTACCTCTCTTTTTGTCTCTGTTGAAAGCCATGGTTAAAGCATGTAGAATAATTACCTACTTTGGGATTCCTAAGTAAGAACTACTTTACTTGATATTTGATTTACCATTTGCACTTGCATATTTTTATAGTAAATCCCAATGATATAGCCTACATGTATTATATTTTTCATGTCACGTACTGGCATAACTACTGTACAGCTGCAGCAAGCTTTAACTGGAATCAAACAAGAGACCCACGGAATGTAACACAGTGTTACACTCTGTTCCTTTCCAAAGGATGAAAATAAAATTTTCATCCTTTGCTCTTCCTCCTTAAGATGGAATCAGTAAAATTCTTAAGTCCTGATTGTACTGAACTCTCTGTGAACTAAAATACTTACTAACAGAACTAAGGACTGACTTAGGAAACTTTTGTCTTGCTTAAGATGTTGGAATTTGCAGGCCAAATGTACAAGCTCATGGCAGAGAAATCCACTGAGGCTACCAGGTACTTAGAGACCTTGGTGGCCAATCCCTGAAATGCAAATGTTTTTTTCTGACAGAGCAGATGTTCACACCCTGCTCACGCTCCATTCTTCTTTGGGACAGTGTTGCAGGGAGGATACTGGGCTGAAAGGGCTTTCAGATTGACACATGTAGCTATGCCAGTGTTGTTTATGTGTCCTGAAATCCCTTCCTGCTGATCCTGGTAGTCAAATCCTGTGGTATCACCCTCCAGTTCTGCTCAGTCCAGGTAACTCTATTTGCAGCTCATGAGAATGAATAAGGAACAGGAGGCTTAGCATGAGAACAACAGACCTGTAGGTAGCTCCATGGCCTGAAAGTAAAAAAGTATTTAATTTTGTCATTTAAGACAACTGTCTCACTGTCACTGACCCAGTTTTTGATGCAGACTTCAGACCATGCTGCTATAGATCTGATGCTGTGACTTCCTTTGTTTGGTGACCGCTTTTCGATGGTGAATGACATTAACTTTCCTAGGAGATTTATTTCTTTTATGCTATTCCACCAGGAATGATACCAAAGAGAGGCCTTGAAGTGTCAGCTTGTGAGATTTTCCGTTTCTACAAACTAAAAGCCTGATTGAGCCCATCTCCATGATTGTGCCTCAATGGGTAAGTTAACCTTAGGTCATGTTCACATCTGGTATAAATATCAGTGAAAAAGAGGGCAGCCCCTGCGTGTCCTCTTTGTGAGTCTGGGGACAGGAGATTAGGTAGAACAAGGAATTTTCTTTCTCCTGGTTTGAGGGACAAAGCTGGTCAGTTTGTAGGGCAGCCCTGACAACAAAGCCTGGCTGGGTAACTCAAGAGTTAGGTCTCTTTGTAATGGCCAAATTTGTTAGACATACACATCGATCTGCTGAGCTGGGGTTCAAGAAAGAGTATCTGACTGTCAGGTCAACTAGCTGGTTATAACCTTCCTCAGTTGGCTTGGCCTAATGACAAAAGAGAGAGAGGGGCTGGGGATGATGTTGAGTGACATTAAAATCTCCTTGAGGAAGGAAGAAGGATCACCCTGGGAAAAGGGGAATGATGGGCTCCCAGGTCTCTACCCAGTGTTTGCAGGTGTGTTACAGACAGTTGCTCTGCAGCATGTAAGACATTATCCATTGCACTGAGATTAAGTCTTAGAGCTGGTGGGGCTACAGAATGACCCAGGTCATGACCAGCCAAAGTAGCTCCCATGTGACTGTATGAGTACAGGTGTGTTGTAAATGTCAACACAGAAACATTGTAAGATATAGGTGCCTTGAATTCAAGGAAGCAGCAGAACTAATGCTCATTGTAGCTACCAATAAGACATGTTCCTCCAACAATATCTCCTTGGCCAATTTTTGTCAGCTGGTGATTAGCTGATGAGTTATGATGTTTGTCCGTTGTTCATATCCACTTCTTCATACTCAGGAACGCTGAGTTCATGAGAGCTGGGTTCGCCTGTGTCACCAACCTTCCCCATTTTGTCTGGATGTGTAAAGGCCTTACTGGAAGTAATTAAAATAAGCCTTCAAATACAATTGTTCTGAGTTGGGATGAAGAGGAGAGAGGCTCAGGGAAGGTGAGAAGATTTCATGTTGTGCTGGTGAGTGCTTATGACACTCCTGTGCTGAGGTGGAACATGATTCCTCTCTCTACCACAAAACACTATGGTCTCTGTAAGCCAAAACCTCACTGACATAGTGACTCAGGACTTCTGTTTACTTGCAGTCGGAGTCATGCCAGAAAGACATCTACCCTTTGACCACAGGAGCCCAGCCAGCACTGACAGCACAAGAGTGGCTGAACGGAGTTAACAAAGGTCAGCACATGAAGCGCTCCCCAGGGCTTGGGTAAGCTGCCACTGGCTCTCTGGCCTTTAACTCCCAGGGAGGGAGGAGAAGGAGAGACATAACATGCCTGTAAGCTAAATTAATTTGGTGGCTAAAGTATGCACACTGTGAACTCTGAAAACTGCTTTGGGTGCCTCTGTGTTTATCCCTGCAGGTTGTTTGAATGTATTGTTTGTAGTTGATAATCTGAGTGTGGATTGTGTGTGCTAATGCATCACCTGCCTCCCTCCATAAGGTACCCTTAAAACCAGGCTCTGGAGCTGTGAATTCCTTACAGTTTCCTGAGCCAAAGCCACACATGAAGACTACTGACCTGAGCTAGCACCAGGGTTGGGGAGAAAAGAAGCCACTGGAGGACTTACAGAAGCAAAGTGATATTGAAGACAGAAGAACACAGCTGAAAGTGAAGGAGAAATTGCCAAAAAATGAGCAAATGTGCCTGTCCAATGACTTTGACATATTTGAGTGTCCACCACCTAAAACCGAAAATGAGGTGAGGATGGCTGGGGTGAAAGGTTTGGGGCTGTGAAACCCAGAGTCAGCTGTCAGATGCTGTTCACAAGGTGACAGAATCTAAGAACATTTATTTTGCAGCTCTGGGCCGGTGCAAGGTCTGCCATGAAGCAGAAGCTCTGCATGCCCTGGCTGCCACACGTGAAAGAGAAGTGTGGCCCAGCAGCGCCTCAGCTAAGGGGATCTGGAAAGTATAGAGCAATCTGCTCGTTAGTAGTTCTTGTGGCACAGGCCTGCCTGGTGGCTGGCTGGAGAAAAGAAGGTCCTTGTGACCTCCAGATTCTGAAGAAGAGAAGCGGGTTTATGCAGTGTAATCCTTTGACAAGAGCTGCACTTGGAGAGCCTGATGAGGCAGCAGGGACCCCTGTTGAGGGGGTGGATGTACCCTGCTCCCTTGGCCCATTGTGCATCCATGTAGTCTTTAAGGGCCAGACTGACATGGGAAAGGGGCTGGCTCTGCCCCTGCTCAGCAGCTCACTTCAGGGGACAATGTGTCTGTGCAGTGCCATTGAGGCTGGCTGCCGGTTGCAGCCTGCTCCTGGAAATGGCTCCAGAAAACATTCTGGCAGGTCCATGATCTGTCTTCAAACATGGCCAACTCCCACCCTGTATAGTAACCAAAGCTTGTGTACCAACAGATCTCTGTGGTGATTTGCAAACACACACACACACCCCCCACACTCTGGTCATTGGTGGCTCAGGGACATTTCTGAGTATAAGCAACTTGTTTGCTTTAGGAGCCCTGGGAGGATTTCCTTCCCTTAGCCATGCTCAGGTCCCCTTTTCAGCTCAGACTGCAGTGTCTGGAGCTTGTCGGGGCAAAAATTTCTGCAGCTGAATTTCCCTGTGGTCTGAAAAAGGATCTTCTGCGTGCATCTGAGCTGACACCTTGAACTTACAGAAGCAACCCATGCAGAGCTGCATGCTCTGCTGTGAAACAGTGAAAGGCCATGCTAGTCCCATTTGGAGAGGGCAGAGCATGATCAACAGGTGCTCGTCCTGCCAAGGTCAGAGTAGGAGATGTGGCAGATACAGGAATTTAGGCTCCAAATATATCTAGTATCTAGTCTCTCTTTGAGTGATCAGTGGAATGAAAGTTATTTTTTCTACTCTTTTGCATAGAATTAAGGAGATGTAGCATTACTAAGCAGTGCTGAGAAACAGCCGCACTCATAGCCAGGCTAGGGAACAGCAGGAGCATTCCTAATTTTCAGTATGTTGGCTGAAATCCTCCTCTTTAGATGTTTCTCTCAGAATTGATGTGACAGGATTGGTGGCATTTGACAGTTAAGACTGTGTTTTTTCAGTGTAAAATATAAAAGTAAAAAGTGACTCTTCTTACAGTTTTTCGCAACAGGAAGAAATCCGAAGACTACATGAGCTGGTACATCAGAGAGATGTCCAAATTAAACATCTGGAGCTCAGAAACCTCTGCATGGACACAGGCAATCACTGAGGGTGCTGGCCTGCAGGTCTTTGTCTCCCCCTCCAGCAACGGGAGCAGACTCCTAGGGGTTTTTCTGGAGGAAAAATTGATGCTTCAAACAACATAGACTTTTCTGGCTTGTGGTGGTCACAATTTCCCTAATCATCACCAGACAGTTATTGATGGACTTGCTGTGCTTCTTCTTCAAGCTCCCCTTGCTTGCCCACTCACTTTTTTCAGAAGTTTGTGCATTAATGCTAGTGAGACACTTTGGAAAATCTTGTTCTTTCTTATCCTGGAGAAGCCACCTGTTAAGCTCTAGGAATAATGTTTTCTGCTGCCCTTCCACATTACATAAGGACAGGAGACTGAAGGCTGTCAGCTTCTTTTCCCACCGCTTTCTTCTGCCCTGGGAGACCACTGTACAGCTGAGCTTCAGAGGCACCTCTAGTTCTCAACTTTCCTCGTGCCTCCCTCTTGCCTCCTGGCTTGATCCTGTGCAGCTGGGTGGTCAGGCAAAGCCCTGACCTGGTGCTGGGGATAGTCCCGCTCAAGCGGGAGGCTGCACTGGGGCTGCCAAGGGACAGAACTTTTGTGGTGGGTAAAGGAGAGTTGGTATTTGGAGGTACTATACTTTAAAAGGACAGTGATCTAGGCTGGTTCTCGCCAGAGAAGCTGCAGGTGCAGAAGAGGTCTCTGGGTCCTTTGAGTTAGTGGCCTTCTTTTCTTCCTTCTCCAAAAACCAGCTGCAGTCACTTGGGGGCTGTGGTCCTGTGGTGCAGACAAATGAGGACAACATATAATGCTGCACAGGGGGTTTGCCAGAAAGGAAAAGAGTGAAGGAGGAGTTGAACCCTCCAACTCACTGCAGATCTTTCAGCAATGGTGCTAGAAGTGTGGTGTCAACCACAGGAGGATCATAGGACTGCAGCTAGTCACAAACAGCCCTCCCTGGTTGTGGGAGTGAGCTTCCTTGTCCTTGTGCCCACAGCAGCTGCTTCCTTAGGTGCCAGCACTTTGACCCATGGCTTCAGCCACCTACAGTTGCAGGCTCCCTCTTCCCAGCTCTGTTTCCAGCCCCCTGCATCCTCCAAGGCTGCCCATCTCCCCAGGCCCTGCAGCCACACTCATCTGTGCCCTTCAGCACCTCTAG
This sequence comes from Scolopax mira, assembly GCA_004320125.1. Taxonomy (NCBI): domain Eukaryota; kingdom Metazoa; phylum Chordata; class Aves; order Charadriiformes; family Scolopacidae; genus Scolopax; species Scolopax mira. The sequence continues at coordinate 81,619 of BJBW01000649.1, read as the reverse complement.
TTCGCTGCTGTCCCCAGCCCTTCGCTTAGGGCAAGAGCAGCTTCAGGGCCCATCCTTGGCCTCTGTGACCAGCTTTATGGAGTCAGCCTGGACGTGCAGATGAGCCAGCGCAGCACTGGGGGTGTGCACAGACCTGCCCACCCTGTCGATTCCTGGGGGTCTCCTCTCATTTGTTCTGGCAGTGTGGGGCAAGAGAGTGCAGTCACAGTTGCCCTGGGGCCTCAGCCCAGCAGCAACACTGCAAGGGGAATGTTTTACCTTCCCCCAAATGCAGAGCTCATGGAGATGTCTTAAACATGAGCAGAACAAGCAACTGCTGTTTATTTAACCTGTAATTGTAGACCTCTGTGTAGGAATGAATTCTATGCCCTGCTAGTTCCCTGAAGCCTAATGATTTTCCAAAGTCTTAATAAATAAATAAATAAGTAAATTTCCATAGTCAGAAATTCCCACATACAGGAGGGGACTGAAGGCAGTGCACTGCCTGTGCTCATGTGAAATTCTCTGGTTATCCCTGAAAGCAGTAGCCAGCAGGAAGCTCATTAGGGCACTAAATATTCTTAAATGAGAATCACACAAAGACTTTGGCATCCCTTTGGCTTTGCTGTGAAGATTTCACCCACCTTTCAAAAATACTTCATTCATTTCTAAATTCAACAGCAATGCTAAAAAGTCACAAATATTGTTTGTTTCTGCAGCATTACAGAGAATGAGTTGCTCATATTCCCAAGGAAGAGTCCTTTAACATCAGTCACTTACTTAATGCTTCTCTTTTTGTAAATACTAATATATTATAACAAAGTTGCTGAAACAAACTTCAGCTTATTTCAGATCCTCTAGAATGGACTTTCCTGTGCCCTGGAAATGCTGCCATGTGTAGTTACATGCAAAAGCAGCTCAGCCCAGATACAGAGCTTTAATCGAAACGTGTGAATCTTATACCAGAAGTGGTCAGGCTTTCTCACCAAAGAGAAGAGCTACATAATAAATTGAGAAGCTCATAGTTTTTCATCCATATTAAATGGGCCTGACAGCTTCAAACTTCAAAGCCATTTTCAAAAAGAGCAGCATGCAGGGATATGAACCTCTGGTTTTCAAGATACTGTTATCAGAAGGGAGAGTACTTGATGTAGCCTCAGCAGTCCAGATGATATGACATTTTCCTTGTCACCGTATCTGTTTTCTCTGCTGGAATTTTTTTGCGTATTTTTCATACAGAATAAATTATTTAAATTACTTCCAAGTTAAAGTAATTTTTCCAGGCGATTTTTAAATAATTCGCTTGAGGATTGTTATCTTATGACTGCCTAGCATAGAAAGTGTTTGTCCGCCATGGTTCTTATCTTAGGGTTGTGTTGATTTCAGCATATCTGGAAAAGAAGTTGCTTTTATTTAGGCTTTTTACTGTCAATGTAAAGGCAAGATTATTTAATCAAAATGTCTTTTTTAGATGGTATGTCCATAAAAGCATACACTGTAAAATGTGTTTCAATTTGGAGCCTAAATGCAACCACAAATCTTTCACACAGGGAAAAAAAAAAAAGTGGAGGAAATGGAGTTATGTGTTAATGAACTGTGCCTAAATAGGCTTAAGTGATGACTTTAACAGTTTCCAATATTCCTAACAGCTTTGTAAAGAACTGTAAAACATGGGGATAGAAGCCAAATTTGTGCAAGAAAAACCAAATGTAACTCAATAATAAATATATTTAGAGTTATACTTTTTGACACATGCAAAGCTGTTGGTTTCTTACTACCATTGTATTCTTGAAGAGACTAAAAATTAAGCTGATTCAGTCAGAAAGGAGTGTTACCTGCTGTCTTTTTTGCTTGCATGAAGTTGTATCCTTCCCATCTGGCCTTGATGCTACAAAAGGGTGACCATTTCACACCATCTTGTGTCACACTGCTGTGTGTGTTGTCTTGAGTAAACTGAATCTCCTGGGGAAGCACTACTGCCCAGTGAGTGTGTTTCCTGACCATGCTGCCCTGCAGTCCTAACGCTTCTGTTGTCTGATATGCTCTGATCAGGCTATTTTAGATATGCCACATAAGGAGGGTTTAGTGTGTTACTACCAAATTTACATCTTTGAAGACATTTGATTTTCAGCAGGATTTTGATTTAGCAGAATGAAGTAGCAATGACAATACAGTCACAATATCCGACATCCAGCTGGATCCCAACAAAAATGAAATTCCCATTACTGATCTCTCTATGCTCACTGTCATGACGCTGACTGTTCTCCAGCCACCAGGAAGAAATACATGGGTTGAAGCCAGTTCAAGTCCGTAGCTTTCTTCAAAGTTTGTTTTGTTGGTAGCCCAGTTTTTGTGCTTTAAGTTAGGCTGAGCCCCATGCTGTTCTGTCAGACTCAGAAAAACATTCACGCCTTTTGATTAACTCAGGCCACATAAACAACCAGTTGACCACTCAACTGATATGGCAATTAATCTGAAACAAAAGCTGTTCTCCACTCCCTTTATCACTGAGATAAGTTCAGCTTTTTTTACAACCACTGTGGTCGCTCCTTATGCTCTTTCCTGAGTATCATAAGGAATGATCACCAGAATTAGCATCACCTGTTCCCCTCTCTGAGCCTTCGTACACTGTAAGGGTTTGTTGATCAGTCAAAGCTTTGGGCATGGAAATATTACCACCTGCATTCAGGATGTAACTTCTGCTTGATAAAATGTATTTCAGGCCAGTGTTAGGGCAAAATAACCCAACCAGGTGAAAATTGCTGAAGAAAGTCTGTGCTGCAAACTTTGTGCACCAGCCATACAGTCAGGCCACTATGCCCTCCTGGTGGTCCTGTTTTGTGAGAGACCTTGTACTGGGGAGAGTGGCCAGGCAGGCACTGCCCTGGGACAAGTTCCTGGGCACTGTGTCCCTCTGACAAAGCCCAGGAAATGGCAGCAGTGGGCAGGTCAGTGATGGGGGCAGGGGAGTACCCTCCAGCACCTTTGCTGTCCTGGGGTTACGGCCACTGAACCACAAAAAGAGAATGAAACACAGTGTTACCTGCCCGCTGAATCTAGAGCCACAACACATCATGTCTTCACCCTCTACCCCAGGCCAACTGCCAACTGCAAAATAAACTCCACTCAAACCTATGCCATAGTTGTCATTCTCATGTTGTTTTGCACCGTCTGAGTCTGTGCTGTTGGTGTGCTCAAGGAGCTATGAGCAGAAGTGAGCATGGATTTGGTGCCCCCTTGTTTGTCCTGCAGAGAGAAGCAGCAGTTGACCCTTGTTGGCCCTGGGCTGGCCAATAGCCATTCTTGGCAGTGGGGCAACTGCAAGGGAACACTGGGCAAAGCCCTAGTGCCAAGAATTGTCTCTAGGGCATGCTGTAGCACCGTTTTGAAGCAGGACCTCAGAGCCTGTACTGGGGTCACTCCAGGCTTGTCCACAACCTGCTTATATAGGAGCAGCCCAGAACTGGACTTCACACTCCTCCACATGTAGCCTCACCGGTACTGAGGAGAGAGGAAAGACAAATTCCCTCAATGCACTGACGATACACTTTCAAACACAGCTCAGGATAATTTTAGCCATTTTTACAGCGTCAGCATTGCTGCCTCAAGGTCAGTTTGTTTTCCATCAGGAACCCAAGGAACATCTCAGGAAAGCTGTGTGCTAGCTGCATAGTCCCTAGCATGGCACTACTCCTCCACAGTCGAAGATCTTTGCAGTTCTCCTTGTTGAACTTCATCACATTCCTTCTTGCCCAGTCATGCATTTCTCCTGTGGATGAATGAAATTAGGTAGTAAGCATACCAAAAGTGAGGAAAAAATAAGCAGGACATGGAGGTACTGAGCAGTTAGATCCACTTTGCAGAACTCTGATGCATCCCATGAAGTGGAGGAAAGCAGTAACTATATTGAGACTAATATTAGTGTCCCTGTCATTAGTTTTGTTTCCTTAACACCCCTAGAGTGGGAGTGCTCAGCCAATAGGCCATTAATAGCAGCAGCTTGAAGAATGTTGACAGAGATTCTTTTTTTTGTGAGGACATCTCAAAGGTGAGCTGGGAGTGCTCAGCTTCGTGTCACCTACCCCCTGCTAGCTCTCACCAGCTAGCTCACCACCATCTACACAAATGTGTCTGTCTTCTAAGATAGAGAGTGAAACTGTTCCAGAGAAAAGTGATAAATATTTCTGGGTATTGCAGGTACCTTGCAGCTAATGCAACAGCTATCCATTAACAATCCTGACCTAAATGCCAAATTACATTCAATTTCCTTTTCATTGCTTATATGGTGAAGACTTTATTTTTCACTGATTAGCAAATGAGCTTTTGTCCACGACACAGAAGTGTCCAGAAAACCACTGGAGACATCATCTTTTTTTCCATTTTCCTGCTCATTTAGTTGGCCCTGGGAGAGATACTACCTGCACTTTTCCATTTCTGTCTCTTCCTTGGAAGATAGTAAAATGTCTCTCTCATCTAAGACCAATGAGCAAAAGAAAGCATCGTCTTTTTTGGTGGCTGTAAGTTACTCTGCCTTTGTCATTGAAGTCACACTACCTTTGACTCTTCAGTTGCAGCTTCTGCAGTACTAATGTAGCAATAAAGCAACAAAACTTCCCTGAAACAGCACTGCTGGAAAAGTGTGTGTGTGGGGCCTCGCTGGCCTGTGTTGGAGTCTGTAGCTGTCAAATGGTCCTCACACCAGTGAGCGACTGTACCTGCTGATCTGTTGATCATAGCATGGGCTCTAAACCCACGTGATCACAGGCACTGTCACCAACCGGAGAGCAATTCTGTCACACTGTTGTTTGCCTGTTCTTGTTCTGCACCAGCTATTCTGTCCTGATCCCCTCACCATCTTAAGCATCTTAATCTTCCAGGAGTGGGATGATGTTACTTGCACAGCACCCCTGCTGTGGGCAGAGGTGAAAGCAAACCATCCTGCTATTCATTCCTTCTCCCACACCTTGTGGTTCTGCCTTGTCTTCTCAGCACGGTGTCAGAGTGGTAGTGCAAGCACTTGTCCCAGGAGAGGGAATTGGGAGAGAAGAGCATTATACTAGTCTGGTGTGTAAAAGAATCGGGGAAAAGAAGGAATTCCCTTCCGTTGGGAAGGAAGCAAAATTCCCCAAGAAAGGAGTGTCCCAGGGAGTGCAGCTCAGCAAGGGAGAAGCGTCTGGTGAAGGGAGAGACCTTCCTGAACCAATATGCAACACTCTACATTGTTTTGTCCTCTTTTTGTACTGACCATGTGGTGTTCTTACAGTTATACAGTGGCTTCATAGAATGTGGTATCATATATGCTGTAAAAAATAGTTCTGACAGTATCATCTGCACCTGGGACATGGCAATCCTAGGCATGAATACAGGTTGGGCAGAGAATGGCTGGAGAACTGCTCTTAGGAAATGACTTGGGGGTGCTGGTGGGTGAGAAGTTTAACATGAGCCTGTGATGTGTGCTTGCAGACCAGAAAGCCAACCATATCCTGGAATGCATCAAAATAAATGTGGGCATCAGGTTGAGGGAGCTGATTATGCCCCTCTACTCTGCTCTCATGAGACCCCGAGTGTGCAAGAAGGGCATTGACCTATTGTAGCGCATCCAGAGGAAGGACAGGAAGATGATCAGAGAGCTGGAATACCTCTGATGTTGACAGGTTGAGAGAGTTGGGGCTGTTCAGCTTGGAGAAGAGAAGGCTGAGTGAACAACTTGTAGCAGCCATCCAGTACCTAAAGGGAGCCTACAAGAAAACTGAAGAGGGACTCTTCAGAAGGGAAAGTAGTGATACGACAAGGGGTAATGTTTGTTTGGTTGGTTTTTTTTAAACAAAAAGAGGGTAAATTTAGATCAGATTTAAGGAAGCTATTCTTTACCGTGAAGATGGTGAGACACTAAAACAGGTTGTCCAGAGAAATTGTGGATGCCTCATCCCTGGAAGTGTTCAAGTCAGATTTGATGGAACTTTGAGCAACCTGATCTAGTGGAATACGTCCAGTAGACAGAGGGGTTACAATTAGATGACCTTTAAGGTCCCTTCTAACCCAAACTATTCTATGATCGTATGATGCATGTATTAATTGCATCTCTGCATTTCTGCTGTGCTTTCCTTACATACCTTTCCATCTTCCCACCTTTGGTCCAACCTGTTGGCTTGAGATAGCTTTTCTGAGCTCTTCCATGAAGCTTGCACCTGTGGTTTTGGGTGGAAGAACCTGTGACAACGCACAGCTGCTTAGGAACTACAAAAAAGGGGTAAACACACCAATACAGGCTCATGCTGTGTTTTTTCCACTGTTACAGAAGGGTTTTACACAACACACCTTTCCCAATACAAAGCCTCACAAGGCAAACAAACTGTGTTAGATGCACCTCACACATCAAGAGAGAAGTAAATTAAGAAGTCTGCTTAATAAAGAGCCTAGACAGACAGCAGCAGGGTTAATCACAAACTTGTGATTGTCTGCAGCTACTAAAGCAACTTTGAATGAAAATCTTCAACCTACCTGAAGCTAACAGTCATCTGCAGAGTGTAGATAGGTACAGACTGGGTCATACTGTTTAGGAAATAAGGCACTGTGGCAATTATTGTTCCTTCCTCATTGATCATATTTACAGAATTTATAGCATGTGTCATGTCTGCTGGTGTTTATCTAATGCAATAGCATCTAGTCCTATAGGTGCATTTCCCTTGAGTATGATCTTTCTATGCTTTTTTAGGCAAAAAAATTGCCTGTCTGCTGCTGTCTGTTTAATGGAACAGTGAAAAGCATATGGGCTCTCCCCCTGGTATGGCTAAATAAAAAACATCCATCTCTAGGGCTGCTGTTTCAATATCTTTTATAAACATTAAATTCAATCATAGACATATTTAATACAGCTCTCTCAGTTGTCTGTGTTTCTAATTCTGTATTACATTAGTTGAGGTTTTACATTAAAATCTTCCTGTTGTTTACTTTGGTAGTTTATCCATGTCAGAACCATGTGGGATGTACACAGAGAAGATTACAGCATTCCCCAAAGATTTCTCCTTGCCGTAGCATGCATATTTCAACAAAGCATATGCAACTCAGAGTGTTTTGCTTGTGAGTGCTGAAAAGATGGCTACAAATATCTGGAGGAAACAAAACTAACAAGATATGTCTGTCTGTTTATTTGCTTGTGACTTATTTTGCAATTCGGGAAACTCTCTTAGCGAATAATTAAATATTGCAGTAATAGTTTATAACCTGCAGGATAGAGGCAGATATTGATCTCTGGATATACCTAAAAGTCTTCTTTTTATGGAAGTGTCATTCACTCAGTGACACTCAGTGTCTTCAAGGTTGCTGGCTTCTTAAGAGAGGATATGTAGTTGCACTGGAAAATAATGTGTGAAGAATGGTCTAGGCATGTCTTGACATCTAAGGATATAACTACAGATGCTTGGGGTTTTCTTAGCATATTTTGTTGCATTAAAATGTAATATGTATGCAAAATCATAAGAATTATTTATTTATTAGACATTTTTTATGGTCTGGATTATGTGATGAGATTTAACAATTTTTAATTTAGTATCTTATGTTTAAGTAGCCCCCCTGAGTTTGCAAGGTCCTTTTCAGTCTTTTCAGTCACTTTCAACTTCACCTTACAGATGCTATTAAAGGGACACTTTCAACAATGGTGTGGTAATATAGGTGAGGAAAAGAGGAAACAGTAAGATTTCCAGCTGCCTACTATCACTGAAATTTGATGCGATGAATCACATGCATCTCGAATACTGTGTTCAATTTTAGTCCTTCACTACAAGAAAGGGTGAATGGAAGTTCTGGTGCACGTCCAGAGGAGGACAACAAAGCAGGTGAAGAGTCTACAGCACAAGTCTTATGAGGAGGTTGTTTAATCTGGAAAAAAGAGGACTGAAGGGACACCTTATCACTCTACAACTCCTGAAAGGACATTATAGAGAGGTGGTCAGTCTATTGTCCCAAGTAACAAGTGATAGGACAAGAGGAAATGGGCTCAAGTTACACCAGGGGAGGTTTAGGGTGGATATTAGCAAAAATTTCTTCACTGAAAGAGTTGTCAAGCATCGGAACAGGCTGCCCGGGGAAGTGGTGGAATCACCATCCCTGGAGGTATTTAAAAGACGTGTAGACATGCTGCTTAGGGATATAGTTTAGTGGTCATTTTGACAGTGTTAGGTTAATGGTTGGACTCGATGATCTTAAAGGTCCCTTCCAAGCTAGATGATTCTATGATTCTATGTTCTATGATTGGAGTGCTGCAATCAATGACTATTAATTGCAATGCACAGCTTGAGAACTTATGGTTATATATTAGAGATCAAGACAACAAAGAAATCCTTGTGAGTTTTGTTTACTACAGGCCACCCAATCAAGGGGAGGATGTTGATGAAGAGTTCTTATTTGGGGGACAGGAAGTATCAAGCTCTCAGGCCCTGATCATGCTAGGGGACTTTTATCACCCTGATGTCTGCTGGAAAAGCAATGCATCAGGTTGCAAGTAGTCTAGGAAACTCTTGGAGTGCATTGAAGATAACTTCCTAATCCACGCAATAAAAGTTCAACTAGAGGAGATGTGTTCCTGGGCCTGCTGTTCACTAATGCAGAGGACATTTTGTTGAGGTTAGGATTGGTGGTATCCTCACCTGCAGTGGCCAAGGCCTGTTGAAATTCATTATCTTGAAGGATACAGGCCAGGTGGAAAGTATAGTCAAGGGACTAAGCCTTAGAAAAGTGAACATTTAATTCCCCTATGGAAACTTCCCTTAGGGATAAAGAAATTTAAAAAAAAATTGTAGCCCACCTCTGGGGTACAAGGCTGTCTCTAGCAAGTCTGGTTTAATCCCTTTTCCACTTCAAATGTATTTTATAGCTCTTTCTTCAAGCTCTGCTAACTCTTGCACAAAGATTTTTATCCTGTTGAGAAAGGTGCACCCTGGTCTGTTGCTACCAGTCTCTTCTAACACAAGCCATTCTCTGTTTCTATGATTCTATGACTGATTCAATGATTCTCTGATTGGAAGAACCAAACATAGTTCAAGGTTTTCAAAAGAAAGAAAATTAAATTACTCAGTTTGCTTTTGCCCACTGCAACTGATCAGCAAAGCTTGCTCTGCTCTTCCTTTGTCTTCTACCAGTATGCCAGTGTTTTTGACCTTGCTGCCAACATATATGGGGGAAAACAGATAGATTTTAATCTGGTGAACCATCTATGCCAACACCTGGGGCAGATACTCAATTTCTCCTTTGGTTTCTACATGAGATGGTGAGATCATGGCTTCAGTTTCAAATGAGCTTCTTACCAATACCAGGGTCATGAGTTAACTATCTTTGTTGTCAGAGCTCCGTATGCAGTGTTAGGTTTGCACACTCTTCATGTGTGCATCTCATTTTTGAAGAGCAGTGCAGACTTCTATGGCTTTTTGGTGTTGCACACAGTTAAATGGCAGAAGCTTATAATTTAATTCTAACTAATCAGTTTTCAGCCAGCTACACTAAATTTGGTGTTCACCTCTAGCACAGAGCATGCTTTCTTTAACAATTTCAAAAAAGGTTAATTTTGGATAACATTTATAAGCATGCAAAGGCCAGTTAGCCCTGCCTGGTGGGATAAATAAGAAACGAAAATGGAAATCCACTTAAATATAAAAGGCTTCCCGCTGAACATGGATAAAGACACTCAGGATGGGAACAGCTCAAAAGTGGAAGAGGTTGTACCCTTGAGAGGGTCTGAAAGCCACTTCTGCCTGATTTGAAAGAGGGTAAAATTGTTTTCTTTTGTTGCTTTTTAAAAACCATAAAAAGTATAGAAATATTCCTTTTTTAATGGAAAATATAAATATGACATGAAATTTCAAACCTAATTTGCTATGGCCTATCCAGTTCTTATTAGGAGAAAAAGTAAACAGTTTACAAAGGAACAAATTGGTGGAAGGATCTCATAAACTTGAGTGGTTTTTGGTACAAGATACATTACATTAATTTAATCTATGTGTAGAATTTAGTGTATGTACAGTTAATTTAAGCCCTGAAGTATTCAATATCTCAGTCTAAAGACTTCAATTAGTCTTTTGGAACATTACGTGAAGAACATAGAGTATAAAAATTTTCTGAAGCAAATGGGTAGCTATGCGAGCACTTAACTTCATGGCTTAAATAAGAGACAAAATGGCTGAGAAGGGAAATCACCAGGCACCATGTATGTTAGTTTCCAGAACCTAATGGGGAGAAGATTTTGGGTCTTTACATATTTAATATAAGATACAAACTTCTACACTGTTGGGAAGCAGGGCACCCTAATACTGATTGCAGAATAAGTATGAAAATCATAAACCAGACCAGTACCACTTTCAGATTGTATTCTGAAATCATCGCTTTTCTTTGTTTCTTGTTTTCAGATTTTTTGTTCATGCTTACAGGATAGAGACTTTATAATTAAGTTTTTTGAACAAAATCTTTTGTAGCTATGCCTTCTTTATATTTACTTCTACATATGAAAAACATTGTATTTTCCTGTAAATCAAGCAACTTTAGCTGGCTCCCTCAAATTCTTCCTCATATCTCACACCATTTCACCTACAGTGCAATTCAAATTTTTGTTTTAGACCTGCTTGTTTGATATATGATGCCAAAAAACAAATAAGAATATATAAGCTCATAGAAGGCCTCACCTCTTTCTTTTTCTCCTATGTGTAATCCTTTTGTCTGGCCTTACTCTGGTCGTCTGCAATGTGTTCCCAATTCTTACAACAGTCCTCTTTGTTTTCCACCAAGACCCATTACTTTTAAAAGGCTTCAACACATTTAAGAAAAGAATAAGAATCCTGGAAGTTTTTAGTGCGTAATCCACATTTTATTCATCCTATCTGAAATTCTTCATGTTTGGCACTGTATATTTTAATATTAAATTACTATGTTGAAACTGAGGGCTCTGCAAGCTTTGTATGGAGCTTGTATTTTTGCTACCCAGGGAATGTGCAACAGAGCCAACCGTGGCCGAGATTTCACTATGTGCCTCCTGGTTTTCTTGGCTTCACTACTTCTCTGTTTCTTAGAATATGCTTCTGCATGGCGCAACTACTTAGCTGTCCATTAAAGTCAAAATTCTTATGCCCTGCTTCAGTGACATCAGCATGACACAGTTTTTCTTCTATCTGGGTCAAATAGCTAGGAAAAAATAGTATCCTATTTCCTTATTTTAGCACATGGGTGAACATGGGTATAATCAGACTAACATAGCAATGAAAACCTCCTAATATGTCTGCATAACAGATATTTACAGTGATAAGGTGTACTGGTTTTGGTTGGGATAGAGTTAAATTTAGTTAAATTTCTTCATAGTACTCAGTACGGGCCTCTGTTTTGTATTTGTACTGAAAACAGCATTAATAACACAGGGAGTTTTCATTATTGTTGAGGCCTTTTCTGGCCCTCACATTGTCCCACCAGCAAGCAGGCTGGGGGTGCACAAAAGGTTGGGAGAGGATGCAGCCTGACCACAACTGACCACAGGGATACTCCATACCTTATGATGTCAAGCTCAGCAATATAAATCTGGGGGAAGAAAGAATAACGGGGACATTTGGAGGCATGGCATTCGTCTTACCAAGACACCACTCTGTGTGATAGAGCCCTGCTTTCCTGGAGATGACTGAGCACCTGCCTGCCAATGAGAAGTAGTGAATTAATTCCTTGTTTTGCTTTGATGGTGCGTACAGCTTTTGCTTTACCCACTTAACTGTCTTTATCTCAACCCACAAGTTTTCTCATTTTTACCCTTCTAATTTTCTTCCCCATCTGAGTGGAGGAGAGTGAATGAGCAGCCATGGAGTGTTTAGTTGCTGGCCACTGTTAAACCATGATGTATGGGAAAGGATATTTTTTTCTTTTTCAATAGAGAGCTTAGTCTTAATTCCTTTTTAAGATATCTAAGCGCTCCATACTTCCTAGACCTAAGTACCCAAAAGGTACAAAACACATACTGTTGACACAATTTATAAGGTATGTTCACTAACAGCCTAATAAAATTATGTTCCTGGGGTTGAATCTCATTTATGTCGCTCTTTTCTTTTCTTTTCTTCTCTCTCCAAAAGACGTGAAAGGAGCAGTCAATCTTTATTATCCTTTTTTTCATGATTTTATGAGAAACTCAGGGGACATGCAAATGAAAATCCATTAAAACATCCAAGTCTTCAGCAAACCATATCCACTGCAGCTGTATTTCCTGTGGCCAGCTTTAATCATTCCTTTTTCATTTTTGCAATATGTTTTTACAAGGAAGTTATCACTGTAGTTGATTTAAAAAAAAAAAAAAAAAAAAATCAATACAACTTGAATCTATATTACACTGGGGCCTTACATTAATGCATTTTTTTCTTGGATCTTTGAGAAGTGGCTTTGCTCTAGTGCTCTTCATCTTCCTGCATAGTCTGGTTAGATATTTTTAAATTCCAGTCATCATATAGTCAGAATTTGCAGGTGGTTCTCAGAGAACTTTTTCCCCTCTAGCTAGCTGTGGAAAGGACAATGCAATTAATAACAGATGGTATGGAATGACCACGTCCTTGAGAGAATGTCTTATTGGCACTCCTCCTGCTAATTGTATCACATATAACGCAAGTAAAAGCATAATAAATCTGAACTAGGGGACATTTTATGCAAGAGCTCTTCTCTCTTTCCAGACGGTAAATTGCTCAGCCCTTGAAATATCTATAACCTTGTGATACCCAACTTGCATTAGCTTAATTACCTTTTTTCTTCTCTTCCTCCCTTCCCCTTCTTATTTTTTTTCCTGTGTCTGTAAGAGCAATTCTGGTTTTTGTTGGTCTACCTTCTGTAGCACTGTAAGAAAAGGTTCTATATTTACTGTCTTGGACAGAATTTTGTTGGATCTGTTCTACGGACTTATTGGTAAATTGCCCTTTTTAAAGAGCTTTAAAGCATTTTACTTGATATCACGATATAACTAAATGATGAAGGAGTTTAATAGAAATCTAGAATAACATTCTCATTAACTGTAAGATGGAGTGAGTTTCAGATATACCAACAGTTATACTCTATTCAATTTCTGCATATGACTGCCATGATTAAAAAAAAGTTGTGATGAATAAGGAATTTTTATTTCTTACAATAATAAATCAGTAGCAAAGATGTTCTGTGGAAAAAATAAGAAAAGATTCCTGAAGTCTCAAATCTACTTATTCCTTGTCACCATGCTGGGGTGAAGAAGGAATGCTTCAGCAGTTTATCTCTGTTGGCAGTGAGGGAAGGGAAGATTGCTTCTTGTGAAAGTTCTGCTGGATTTTTTTTTGTTTTATTTCTACTTATATAATTTATTTCAATACTGGTTTTGGCCTGAGAACAAAATAACAGATAAGTGAACAGGAGCATGTATATAGAACTTCTTGCAGGAGCTGCCATTTAAGTCACAGAATGATGCTACAATTACACACAGAGAACAGCATCTACAGTTGCAAGTGTCCTGTCAATGTGTAGTTGACTTTTAGGCCCAAGGTATCTCCCTAGCTCTCCTATTGCCTGTATGGAGAAGGCAATTTGATAGAGAATTGGTCTTTGTGAAGTAATTTAGTAAGATGGATCCAAAGTCTGCAAATGATTATTCAAACTCCATTTGGGACTGTACTCAAGGTGCAAAGGTGCAAGTCATTATAATCCATCCCCCAACCTATCATGCCCCTGGGGTGTCTCCTGTTCCATGTCATGTGCTGTGGAGCAATCTGATGAAGGGAGGTCTTCCCTGGACACGGGTGAGACATACGACATCAGTGCAATCCCAATAGGAAGATATGCACTGGGTTGGGAACTTCTGAATATAAGTCCCAGTACTGCTACTGACTTTCTGAATGATCATAAATGATTTACCTCAGTGGTTTTTTTTTCTGCTCCTTATTCTAGCCTACTTTAAACTGCAGGTTCTTGAATGGTTTAATTTGTCAAGGAATTTAAAAGCGTTGTGTCAGTAGTAAGACTGCTTTAGGAAAAACATAGAAATACAAAAGGTATTCTGAGAGACTGCTGAAATCTGAGCTAAAAGTTACTCTTATCTCTGCACTGCACCTTGAAGTGTGCCCTAAAGTACCTATGAGTTTATTTTTTTGGCAAGCACATCTGTCACTTTCTTCTTACACAGCTTAGAAGAGTGGTTAACTGACTTCTCTGGTGTGTCCTTGGGAAGCCATTGTAGTCTGACTCTGCAAACACCTAAGTCAGTAGTAAGGTTCCCACTGGTTTTCTGAGACAAGAAAATAAGCTTGAAAATGTATTTTTTATACATATATATATATATATATGTATGTAGGAAAAAAATAAAAAAATCCCAACAGAACAAAAATCATTGTGAATATGATATACTCTGATGCCAAGCAGGTGGACAAGGGTTGAATTCAAAGGGGAAAAGAGTGAATAGTATGAAAAATAACTGAGAAATGGACAAAAACTAGAATGACCTACTTAATAATACAATAACTGCTTAAGTCATCAACTTTTCAAATATGATGTGGCTTTTGAAATTTTCATATTTTAAGTATACATTTACTATTTTATTTTATCGTCATGGTATTAATATATTCTGAAATAGAGTTGTGCAATAAATTATGATAACTGATATTGTTTGAACATCTGAATATCAACTCTTAAATTCAGAGAGACCTGAACTTGGAAAAAATATAGGAATTGATATATATAAAACATAAAGAATGCTGTTTAGTCCACTAAAATTAATTATGCTAATCCTGTCTTTATATGGGGAGTAAAATTAAGAGTGACATAGTGAACTTTGTAGAAACTGACAGAATTATTTCTATGTTCAGAGAGGCTAGACCTTCTAATTACAGGAAGGTAATCACTATGTAAGTAGAATGGAATCTATTTTCAATTAGTGTCAATTTCCATACAGAGTTTTAAGCAGTTAGATGAAGAAGTACATTAATCCCCCAACTGGCAGAATGTTGACCATAATCAAAGATAATTTTCTAATTAAATCAAAAGAGTGAAAATCTGTTTCTTATTGGCATTACTAAAATCTTATTGGCATTAATGAGATGTGGTGGGATGGCTCTTAGGACGAGAGTGTTGGAATGGAGGGTTACAGTCTCTTCAGGAAGGACAGGACGGGCAGACGGGGTGGGGGTGTTGCCCTCTATGTCAACAACCAGCTGGAGTGTGTGGAGCTCTGCCTGGGGATAGATGAAAACCTGACAAAGATCTTATGGGCCAGGAATAAAGGGAGCTCAGGGGCAGGTGACATTAACTAAGGGTCTGCTACAGACCACCAGATCAGGGTGACAGGGAGGATGAAGCCCTCTATAGACAGATAGAAGCAGCTGGTCCTCACGGGGGACTTCAACCACCCAGATATCTATTGGAAGGACAACACAGCAAGGCACAAGAAATCCAGGAAGTTCTTGGAATGTGTTGATGATAACTTTCTTCTTCAAATGATCAAGGAACCAGCAAGAAAAAGAGCCGTGCTGGACCTTGTCCTTATTAACAAGGAGGGGATGGTGGGGAATGTCAAGTTCAAGGGTAGCCTTGGCTGCAGTGATCATGAAATGGTAGAATTCAAGATTCATAGGGCAGTGAGAAGAGTGTGCATCAAAGTGTCTATCCTGGACTTCAGAAGAGCAAACTTTGATCTCCTGAGAGATCTGATTGGCAGGGTAGTGTGTGAGAAAGAACTGGAGGGGCCCAAGAGGGCTGTTAGTTTTCAAGGATTGCCTCCTCCAAGCTCAGGAGAGATGCATCCCGAGAAAGAAGTCAGGCAAAATAGCCAGCAGGCCTGCATGGACGAAAAGGAACTGACAGACAAGCTCAGGACCAAAAAGGAGGCCTATAGAGGGTGGAAGCAGGGACGGGTTGAATGGGCAGAATACAGAGAAATGGTCAGGAGACAGATCAGGCAAGTGAAAGCCCAGGCAGAACTAAATCTAGACAGAGACATGAAAGACAGTAAGAAAAACTTCTATAGATATGTCAGGGATAAAGGCAAGACTAGAGAAGCTGTGGGCCCTCTCTAGAATGAAATGGGAGACCTGGCCACCCAGGATATGGATAAGGCTGAGCTACTGAATGACTGTTTTGCTTCAGTCTTCACCAGAAAGGGCTTCAAACTGCCCAAGTCATGGAAGGCAAAACCAGGAGCTCTGCAAATGAAGAACTGCCCACAGTATGAGAAGACCTCTTAAGGACCCTGAAGGTGCATAAATCCATGGGATCTGATGGAGCTGGTGGATGAAGTTGCTAAGCCTCTTTCCATCATATTTGAGAAACATGTCAGCCTGGCGAAGTTCCTGCTGACTAGAAAAAGGGGAACATAACCCCAGTATTCAAAAAAGGAAAAAAAGAAGACCCCGGGAACTATAGGCCAGTCAGTCTCACCTCTGTGCCTGGCAGGATCATGCAGCAGATCCTCTTAGAATCTCTGCTAAGGCACATGGGAAATAAGGAGGTGATTTGAGACAGTCAACATGGCTCCACCAAGGGCAAATCGTGCCTGACAATTTAGTGACCTTTTATGATACTGCCACACACTTGGTGGACAAGGGCAGAGCAACAGATGTCATCTACCTGGACTTGCGCAAAGTGTTTGACACTGTCCTGCATGACATCCTGGTCTCAAAATTGGAAAGTCATGGATTCGATGGATGGACCACGTGGTAGATAAGGAGCTGGCTGGATGCCCACACTCAAAGGGTTGTGGTGAATGGCTCAATGTCCAATGGAGACCAGAGATGAGTGGTGTTCCTCAGGGGTCAGTATGGAGACCAGTGCTGTTCAACATTTTTGTTGGAGATATGGAAATGGGATGGAGTGCACCCTTAGCAAATTTGCCAATGACATCAAGCTCAGTGTCATGGGCGAAGCACACTGGAAGGAAGGGATGCCATCCAGAGGGACCTGGTCAGGCTTGAGAGGAGGGCTCATATAAATCACATGAAGTTCAACCAGGCCAAATGCAGGGTCCTACACCTGGGACATGGCAATCCCAGGCACAAATACAGGTTGGGTGGACAATGGCTGGAAAGCAGCCTGGAGGAAAAAGACTTGGGTGTGTTGGTGGATGAGAAGCTTAATGTGAGCCAGCAATGTGCACTGGCAGCCCAGAAAACCCAGAAAGCATCCTGGGCTGCATCAAGAGAAGTGTGGCCAGCAGGTCACAGGAGGCGATTTTACCCCTCTATTCCGTGCTCGTGAGACCCCACCTGAAGTACAGTGTCTAACTTTGGAGTCCTCAACAAAACATGGACCTGTTGGAACTGGTCCAGTGGAGGGCCATGAAGAGGGATGTATGTAAACAGGCTGAGGGATTTGGGATTATTCAGCCTTGAGAAGAGAAGGCTCCAGAGAGACCTTATAGAAACCTTCCAATATCTGAAGGGAGCCTACAGGAGAGCCGGAGAGGGACCCTTTGTCAGGAAGTGCAGTGACAGGACAAGGGGCAATGGGTTTAAATAGGAAGAGGGGGGATTTAGATTAGATACTAGAAAGAAATTCTTTACAGTGAAAGGGGTGAGGCACTGGAACAAGTTGCCCAGGGATGTCGTGGATGCCCCATCCCTGGCCCCATATTTAAGGCCAGGCTGGATGGGACTTTGAGCAACCTGCTCTAGTGGAAGGTGTCCCTGCCCATCGCAGGGGGGTTGGAACTAGATGATCTTTAAGGTACCTTCCAACTCTAACCATTTTCTGATTGTGTGATTCTAAAACTGTTCTCTCTCCCTCACTGCAGAAGATTCTTTGCTTGATGCTATAAAAAGGATCTAGTTACCATGCATTGACTTCCCTCTCTGTACTGTAAAAAGAATAGTATTTATGTGCTGTTTCCTTCAAATCCTAACATGCTTTTTTTCTCTGACTATTACCCAGTCCAATATTTCACCACTGCTGAAATGAGAAGAACCTGTTCTAGCTTCATGGAAAGAGGTCCTGACTTTGTACTCCAGCCTCCCTTCTGGCTGGTCCTGGCAGCTCATAGAGCTTTCTCTCAAGTACTTCAGCTGCTGAACCTATAGAAAACCAAACTAAAAAAACGTGTACAGGGTTTTTTAAGAGTCTTTGTTGGCAGTTGAATTTAATAATCTGAGAGAAGACTGGAAGATAGCCAAAGCCAAATGAGGAAGCAGGAGCATGGAATGAGGAAGGCATGGGTTAGGAGAGAGAATGGAAGAGTACCTCTTTCTTTTTGTCACAGCAAGATTCTAGATTTTCCCAGCTGCAAAATGTAGTCATCCGAATATCAGACATCTGTGCAACTGTGTTAATACATTGTGCGTTATGCATTCTAGACAACTATATTTATATTGCCATGATTTTCCACATGCATTTTTGAGAGAAATGCATTCTCACTGTCACCACTAAAAGGTCACATCTTCTATACACCAAATGTTATGGCATTTCTATAGCTGAAAGGCAGTTTGACCTGTGCAAGAAAGTGTGGAAGAGCATCCTTTGAAGTAGTTGTATTAACACACTTAGTATTGCTGGATGATCAAACTAGCATTTAGGTGTTAAGACAGGTATTCTTATATTTCAAAGATAGCAATTCTCTCATACTTTAATATTGTTGTAGATATGACATTATCTTTGACAATTCTGTCATTTCCTGTCCTTCATGCCTTTATTTTTTTAATTTAAGCTAGAGACTTAGAAATGAAAGGTGATTTCCTTAAAGGGCACATTACTTGCTTTGGAAAGTGCGTAGTTTGGGTGTGTGGATCAAACTGAGATATTAATGATACTGTGTTCAGATGATGACAGAAAGCTGTCATTTTATTTATTTTAACTGGTAAGAATTTTTTGTGTGGCTTCTCTTTCTCTCTCTCTCTCAACTGCCATCACTTAAAGTTGAGTAGAAAGAAGGGATGCAAATTTACAGGAAACACTCAACAAAAACTTTTTTATTTTCTAGAACTTTGCTGTATGTCATTACTTATTATCAAAATACAGCACTGCTCTACATTGCCTCTTATTTTCACAAGTGTACTCCACCCTTGTGGTAAATATCCATCAAAATCATCATTTATCTTGGTCAAGACTTGTCACCTATTGTTCAAATATTCCGAGTGTTTTTTCAGACCTTCTTGAAATTTGTTCATTTTTAAAGGTAAAATTTCTTAACTTTCTGAAAAAGAAGAAAGGAAAAGTATCCTTTGGACCACATTGACTGTCCCTGGTGGCTCAATTGTGGGGAAATATTATATTGTTCTTAAAATTCTCCGAACTCTAAGGTAGTGTAATGGAAATGTAAGACATAAATGAGTGCTTCTGTACAACATAGTGCCCAAAACTTAGTGGCAAAATAAAGCAGGTAATGTTTTCTCATTCTTTAATACTAAAAATTATATCAGGGTATAAGAACTTAGATGTTATTGTTTTCCAATATGAAATCTGAGAAGGAGCACAAAAGACCGAAATAGGGGTAAGTTCAACAAATTACAAAGTATGGTATTGCAGTGTCTGGCAATCAACAAAGAGGTCCTGTGAGATACAAGTTGTACTTGCGTCATCATATTTGAAGTTATATGAAGCACCTCTTTTCCATGCATGAATTTGTCTAACTCACCTTTTTAATACCATTCATACTTCTGCTACCCAAAACATCATATGATGGCAAGCTCCATGACTGAGTCATGAATTTATCTTTTTTTCCTGTTTTATTTAAGCCTCATTGGTTCATGCTACTTTTTAGACATCACATTCTCTTCAGGCCAGCTCCCTTTGAAAGTTGAACACTGGCCTGTTTAATTTCTCTTGTTTAATTCTCCCTTTGATGCAAGATTCTTCCTTCCACATCACCAATCATTTTGATTATCTGTCTCTGTACCTTCATTTTTGTATTCTTTCTGAACTGACTAACTGAACATGCAAGCATGGAGCTGCACCATGTTCTGATGACACTAGCCAGAAGCACTAAGGAAGACAAATGACAGTAGTAAGTAGAATGCCCCAAACTGTAAAGCTATAGGATCAGTGGCAGGGTAGGTGCCCAGGCAAAACCCACTGCCACTTTCTGAATTCAACCTCTTGCCTAACATAATGTGTAGTCCAGCCATCTTTCAGGTATAGCAAGTAAGCTTCTAAAGACAATGGAAACTTATTTAAACTGTGTAAGTACGAAGTATTTACATCATTAACATAAGTATACATTATTGATAATATCTAACACAATACCAATATCAGTGGAAAGCAGCATGTGGACTGGATTCAGAAAACATCTATTCGGACTTTAGCTGAAAATCTGTGTAAAACAGATTTCCTGAGCATTATCTCTGTTACTAATTTATGTTCATCATTCTTTCCCTTCTGAGATGTCTGTTACTCTAACAAATCAATAACAGTGATAAATCTTTGAGCCAAGATTTTTCATGTGTCTAGCAGTTATACTTCTCATTAGGACACCTATGAATTGATTGAAACAAAGAACAAATCAGAAGAGAAGATGACTATCTGTCTGCAGTTCAACAAGTAAGCATGGAGATGAGCAAGAATGGGCATACACTCCAATTCCATCTGATGCAAAATTAACCAACAGAAATAAAATTTTACCCACTAAGTAACATGTAGAATAAAAACTATTTGTACTTTCTTACCCTCCTTTACTTTTCTTTGCATTTTGCTATTTCTGGACAATTTATTCATGTGACTAGGTGTACAATTGCATATTCACTGTAGTTAAAGGTTAGGGATGTTTCATCAACAAAACCGTATAGCTATACTAAAAGAAAGTTTGATGTGCACAAGGAGGAAGAAAGAGCTTGTTCCATATCTAATTGCTTCTTTAACCTTGTACCTGTCTTATAATTTAACAAAAGTTGTCTACCTATCCACAAAACCAGATGTGCTTGGAGCTCAAATTTCAGTAACAAGGATCATTGCAAATCTAGTTTAAAACAGTGCATCATTGTAAGACAGGAAAATTTATCTCGGGAATCACCATTATTTTCTTTCCTTCATTCTTTTTCTTTGTTAGAAGTATAATGTCCAATATCCAATTTTGAAATCATCTTGTCTGACCCCTTTATCATACACATTATTTCTGCCTACGTGTTGCAAATGGAGTGATTGACTTCACTAATTATAATGAAGTAGTGAAATATTTATTAAGGTGAAACAATGATTTAACAAAATCAGTAGTAAGTGCAATAAAACCAGTAATAAATGTAATAGTGTTTTACAAGATTCGATATCAGGGTACACTCTATTATTTACTGCATAGAGGACAGGGTCAGACAAGCTGTCAGGGAGACCCTTCCATTGAGTCACGAGGTTCAGAAAGGACCCCCTTGCTTTCTAAACTCCTCAGAGAGGAGTCTAGGTGCCACTGGAGCCAATCTTAGTCCCACACTTGGTCAATGGTTTATGTCTAAAGGATTATCTGTGCGCAATCAATCCTTTATATTACTTAGCTAAAATTTCAAAGTTTAGCATGCTATTAGTCACTTGCCGAGAATCTGTTGTGGCAAGGAATCTCTCAATCTTGAGGAGTAGAACCTTGAAGCGAGTGTCCTCACAAAAGGGGAGATCCTGGCATGCAACCTGCTGCCACACAGGAGAGCTCAAAGGGCTCTTGGGCTGTCCACTATTTATACAGTAAGATAATT
>BJBW01000649.1:47294-59914 GCA_004320125.1 Scolopax mira | reverse complement strand
GGCGAGGGGGGGGGGGGGGGGGGGGGGGGGGGGGGGGGCAATATATAAGTATACAAAACAATTTAAACAAAATAATATCAATATTAAGTCTGAAAGAAGCTTTAACCATAAAAACAAAACATAAGTTTTGGAAAGCTGTATAAATAAGAAATATGAGCGATAAATTTGCAACAGCAGCATATAATCAACTTAAGTAATACACTGCTACCAGTATGAAGAAAAGTGAAAATAAAGAGCAGAGAAAGTGATTCAACATGTATTGACGTACAGAAAGTGTATATATGGCAAAACCAACTGATACTTAGCAATTGTCACATATGCATCATGATGAAAATGGGTATAGTGGGGACAGTATAGTCAAACTTTGCAGCAGGAGTAGATACAGATATTTTTTATGAAATGGACGGAAGAGCTTACAGCTTACACTGAGTCTTAAATATGTTCTGACAGGGCACTGTGTATGTTGTTGGGGATTTTTCTTAATTTAATATCCACTGCCTATTTTCCTGGTGTGGTGGGAAAAGGCATGCATTGATTCTTACTTAATTGTACTGTTAAAAATTTGTTGATAAAGTGGAGAAAAAAAGTGTACTAATGTTCTTTACATGTTTCCTGGTTAAATAAAACCATAGAATAATAGAATCATAGAACGGTTCAGGTCGGAAGGGATTTTAAGGATCATCGGGTTCCAACCTCCCTGCCTTGGTCAGGGACACTGCCCACTAGACCAGTTCACTCAAAACCCCATCCAGCCTGGTCTTGAACATTTCCAGGGATGGGACATCCAAAACTTCTCTGAGCAATCTGTTCCACTGCCTTACCACCTTCACACTAAAGACTTTTTTCCTAATACCTAGTCTAAATCTCTCCTCTTTCAGTGTAAAACTGTTACCCTTCATCCTATCACTACATTCCCTGATGAAGAGTCCTTTCCCATCTCTCCTGTAGGTCCCATTTAGGTACTGGTATAAGTGGGCTTCTATAAGGTCTCCCCAGAGACTCCTCTTCTCCAGGGTGAACAATCCCAAATCCCTCAGCCTGTCTTCACAGTGAAGATGCTCCAACCCTATGATCATCTTTGTGGCCTTCCTCTGGATGCACTACATCCTTCCCGTGATGAGGACTCCAAATCTGGATGCAGTACTCCAGTCTCATGAGAGCAGAGCAGATGGGCAGAATCACCTCCCTTAGCCTGCTGGTCACACTTCTTTTGATGCAGCATAGTATGTTGTTGGCTTTCTTGGCTGCCAGTGCAAATTGCTAGCTCATGTTGAACTTCTCACACACCAACACCTTTAAGTCTTCCTTGGGGCTACTTTCCAGCCATTGTCCACCCAATCTGTATTTGTGCCTGGGATTGCCATATCCCAGCTGCAGGACCTTGCACTTGGCCTGGTTGAACTTCATGAGGTTTGCCTGGGCTCACTACTGAAGTCTTTGTCAAGGGAGCTTTGGGTGGTATCTCTTCCTTCCAGCATGTTGAGAAGTCACCAAGCTTGGTGTCATTGGCAAATTTGCTAATGGTGCACTGTAATTCAGTCCCATTGCCCATGTCTGCAACAAAGATATTGAACAGCACTGGTCCTAGTACTGACCTGAGAAACGCCACTCATCATTGGTCTCCATTGGACATTGAGCCATTGACTGCAACCCTTTGAGTCTGGCCACCCAGACGGTTCCTAATCCACTGATTAGTCCAATCATCAGATCTATATATCTCCAGTTTAGAAACAAGAACTCACGTGGGACAGTATCAAATGCTTTGCATAAATCCAGGTCAATGACATCAGTTGCTCTTCCCTTATCTATGTTCTAGCACCATTGTAGAAAGCCACCAAATTTGTCAGGCATGAGTTGCCCTTGGTGAAGCCATGTTGGCTGACACCAATTACGTCCTTATTTTCCATGTACCGTAGCAGTGATTCCAGGAACATCTGCTCCATGATCTTGCTGGGCACAGAGGTGAGACTGACTGACCTGTAGTTCCCCAGTACTTTTTTTTCCTTTTTGAAAATAGGATTACTTCATCCCCTAGTTCCTTCAGGACCTGTGAATGGATTTCATCAGGTCCCATGGTGTGTTCAATTGTATAAGTGTTCCTTTTCATATATTTGTAGAATTCTGGACAGATGCACAGCTCCAATGTATTTTCTTTGAGTTCATTGCTCTGTACTAGGTTAATCTCATTGTATGTAAACAACTGTTTTTCTTGAAGTCCTCACAATTCTTATTGATATTGCTGTATAGAACTATTTTAAGATATGGATCTATTCAGGGTTTTATAAATATAAACATATATGTATGTTTTTGGGGGGCTGTTATATTTTAGGTTAATTTTCAAAACGAATTAATACAAAATCAAGTAATCAGTGCATTTTATCCTGCAGCATTCTACATCTGTTTTGGAATTGTACCAGAAGTGTAACCTAAATGTGTATTTATAAATAGTATGAGTAAAAGTATGATAGATTGAGAGTGACAATTTGTGTTTGTATTTGCAATAGGAATATTTTCTGACCTATTCCATCAAGAAGCTGAAAGATGGATGACAAATAGGAATAATTCAGATATACACTTGCCTAATTTTCAGCTTCTTATTTTATATGGACCAAATCAATAGTCTGTTACTTTTGTTTAATAGATTTTAAAAAAAAATTACATGAGTGATGTTTTATTTTGTGTTTATTTAAAAACAAACAAACAAACAAACACCACAAACCCAACTAACTGACCAAAAAACCCCCAAAGCCCACAAAATGCACCATTCTGAACAAAAGAGAAGGAAAGAGAAAAAAATGTCTTCTTCCTATTGAAAGAAAGGGGGATTTTTATTTATTTTTTTTATCACTGTGGTGAAAACATCCAAGAAATTCTTCTTCAGTGCCTGCTAGTGGATTTGCCACACATTGATGCAGTGTCTTTGATCTGTGTTGCTTATCATGTTGTCTTCTCATGATGTCTTTCAGACCAATTTTGTAGGAATGTCAAAACCACTTTCAGTGAGTCTCATTTAGTTGACAATTTTGTTTGCAAAGTATGGTCTCATATCTGTTGCTATGAAAATACAATATTACATAATAGATTTCAATAACTGCCTCACCATGTTTAGACCTGGAGAAATGAAGTCTGAGGAAGGAATTTTTCAGGTATGATTTTTTCCTTTTTACTGTGCATCAACCCCGAATCCTGTATCAATGAGAAAGATTCAAAATTCAAGATGCAATGACTCAGGGAAATGTGGGCTGGAAACATGGTCTGAATCTATGTTATTAATACTCAACTGAGTTGGACAATACTGCTGAAATTGTGTTCCATATGATTCCCAATGATTCAATGAGCAACATCTTTGATATCTCTCTCTCGTCTTTAAATGCAGCCCTTTATGCATGACATAATTTACTGTCCCTATACTTCCATCGTAGAAGGATAGAATCATCTCCACACTTAAAACTCAGCTTAGGCACTACTTCTACTGTCCAAAATACTATCATTCTACCTTGTTTAAGTGTGTTTCTATTTATAATTTCTTGATGTTATGTTAGTGTCCAGCCCTATGACATATGTCTCTTTTTAAATCTGAAAACAAATTTCTTGTGAAAAATACATCACCAAAGATTCAGAAGTTCTATTTTACATATGATTTCTAAAATACAGTTATGCTGTTCTTGCTGTTTCTCTTGCTGTCCCTTGCTCTAGGAATCACTTCACAACACTGCTGTCTGTTCTTGGGAGGAGCTGTTGCCACAGCTGTGGCAGAAGTAGGAGAGCCCTGGTATCCTGCTAGCCTGTCTGGAGAGAGCCCCATGGGGTGCAGCAGTGAGCTCTCAGGTGTGGAAACACTCTGCTGGAAAGGAAGATGCAGCAGGTACTGAGGAAACCATTAAGTGATGCCATCTGTCTCCTTGTCATGCACGTTCTTTTACTGAGGCTGACAAATTTATGGTGAGTGGCAACATTTTACAGTTCAGACTCCGTCTGCCTAGAAGGAGATTCAGAGGCAGCTTTTTGAACTTAGGACCTTGGTAAAATCTGAATGAAATAAAAATGAAAGCAGTGTGTTTTGTATTCATATGAAGAACCTAGGGACTGGAAAAAAAGCCAAACAAAATGTGATCAAGCAATCTCTAATGTGAAAAGCTGTAGAATGGCTAGCTCCTTAGACTGGTAACCAAATCCCATTTTGACTACAAACCCCCAAATATATAACCTTTTTACTTTGTCTACTTTTGTAATTGTTTTCTTTAAATATATTGCATACTTTACTGCTGACCCACCCCATTCGATTACCTGTCTTACATGTCTCTTGACTCTTTCAAGAAGGTAATCTTATCCAAATATTTTACTAATGCTGACATAGTTTCTTAGTTTTCTCTGCTGTCGTCTTATGCTTGTTTGTTTTTCAAATTTGTTAGCACCAGTTCTAGTCCACCAAATTTTATTCTCTGTCATTTAGCAATTGCTGAAGCTAAGCAGCAAAATAAATT
This sequence comes from Scolopax mira, assembly GCA_004320125.1. Lineage (NCBI taxonomy): Eukaryota > Metazoa > Chordata > Aves > Charadriiformes > Scolopacidae > Scolopax > Scolopax mira. The sequence goes on along the minus strand of BJBW01000649.1, from coordinate 55,430 downwards.
AAACCTTTTCAAAAGACCTTTTTTAAGGAAAAAAACAAAAAAGAAAGAAGACCCAACATCTCTTCCTCTCTCCCCTCTCTCCTCTTTAAAGAGGAAAACTTTCAGTGTGAGTGTCAGTGATAGCAGTACATGGATGTCTTGGCTATTCCATGGCCTTTAAGTACATGAAAATCTTTGATATGTCTATGCTATCGTTGCATTTAAAAAGGGTTTCCTATTACAAAAGAAACAGCACAACCTGATTTCATTTGATGGATTTCTCTTTTGACTATGATATCTTTCAATGAATTTTAGGTGTGCTGACAAAATGAACTATTGCTAACTATATGATTTAACTTCCTTTACGTGTTTATTTTAAATGTAATGCTACCCCATGACAGAAAATAGTTCATGTTTCACTTTAAGCACAATAGTCCAACTGGAATCAAAGTTTTGTTGGATCAGAGTATATAAACATAGTAACACCTCCTCAAAGCATCACTCAAAAGCCTTATTCAGGAGATGGACTTTACCACTTGCATAATTTCAAATCAATGGGCTTAAAGTTAATCTCATATTTACATATATTCTTGAATCTGTATCATAATGAAATAGTCTTCTGGGCCATGATCCCAAAAACACTGACCTAACAGAATAGACCACTATTAATTCCGACGTTAGCTAAATTGCTCATCTTTCATGCTGCTTCAGGCTTATATTCTTTCATATTTTCACACGGTTTTGTTTTGTGTTGAAGACCATCAGGTTTAATGGAAGATATTTGGGTTATAAAATGTCTTCCACCATTTTAAGAGAGATTCACAAACACAGAAAACATTTTGAGGTCATGAATAGGCTAATTGAAATGTGGGACTAAATGGTAATATTCTCTGTTGCAATATGTTTTTTGGCCAGGTGTCTCATTGAGGATACGTTCTTGTCAAAAGAACACTATAATTTTGGCAACACTGTTGATACTAACAGTAATTGAGAATACTTACTGTCTGTTACTCTTGTTCTTGTCAACAGTTCCAAATAGGCATCTAAAGGTTTCACGGGTACAAAACTTGTTGACAGGTATAGCAAAGAGGCAAAGTACCAAGGGGACACGGCAACGACTTTTCTGAACTGATTGATGAGGACTGAGCCATACTGGCCTGCCAGAATGGATGTATAATGGGATCAATGAGCTACACCTGCTCTGTGGCAGTCAGGAGAGACTGAATTGAAATTCTGTAGATTCCTTTCCCATATTATCAGTGACTTTTTTTTTTTTAACAAGCACAACAGATGTTAGCTCAAACATCAGTTTTATAGGAAAGAAATGACTCTATCAATTCTTCTTATGCAAAGCAGAAATATGTAACAGAGCTCTACAACCACCCTGTCTTTCTGTTTCAATTCTTCACCATCCTTAACACTGAATAATATTTCCTAATGTCATCTTGACTTTTTCTAGTTGTAGTTTGAGCTCATTATTTAATTTGTCCTTGTTTTTTGGTAAGTTCAAGTCAGTGGAAGTTAAAGAATGTGCTGAATAATTTAATGAATCATAGTTTCCCAAACAAGTACTTTGTGTTATAGTTAGTAATGGCAATGACATGCCAAATTAATCAAAACATTGTTTTCTATGTCCATACTGCTCGTTAATTCTGTAACATTTTTGCAGCTGATGATTTTAAAAAAAAATAAATAAATTGGTACTTTGGGACAGCTACAAATGTTCTTTTTACATAGTTAACCAAACACATGTGAATACAATGTATGAACCCAAACTTCTGTACTGATTTCTTCAAGCTTGTTATGAAATCTCACTGCCTGAAGGTGAGGTTTATGATCGGGACTTCATTTCCTGTTCAACTATGGCAGAGCCTTTCTATCTTTGTCTCTTCTCTTGTCTTTCTATCTTTCTCTCTTCTCTTCCAGACACCAACTCACCTACAAAAGATACCTTTTTCTTAATCTGTTACAGCGAAAACTATATATTAGACCTATATTTTAATGTAGCCAAAACCTCTATTTTGGTCCATTTCTGCTCCCTCTTTTACACTTACCACTCTGAGTTGAAAACAGTTACTTAGAAATGAGAAAAACCACCCATGTCTCTCAACTTTCTGTTGTTTAAATTACTTGCAGTTCCTGAGATTTATGCCTGCTTTTTAAATATATTTATGTTCTTGTGATTCTGGGATCTTCCTTAAATTTGCAGTTTCTTTACAATAAAGATAACATATAGTCATGGTGTAGAATTTAGGGCTCAAGTTGCTAGAATTTTGACCTGCTTTGATGAAAACCATGTAATACAGAGCTATGGCTTACACCATTTACATTGAATTGCCTGACCATATTCAGTTTGATTTCTATTGACAAAAATGAACATACATGGGAAAAATGTCAAAATTAAATACTTGAGCTTTAAAATAAGAAGTAAATTATGTACAATGCCATAACCTGGGTTTTATGATTTCTTTATTTTAGACACTTTATTACTTGTAATTGTACTTCCTTTGCAGATAAACTAATACATGCTTTCTTTTGATTTCAACTCGATTTTCATTTAATCAACCTTACTATGCTAAAAGATACTGACTTGTATCTTGGTTAAATTATGGTGAAGTCTGTACCAACAAGATTTATGTCCTGTCACTTGAATGATATAGTTTCCTGATGTTATATAGTTTTACAGCTTAAAAGAGAGAATACCTTTCTAGCTTAGAAAATATACAGTCTGTAATCCTTTAAGGATTTTCAAATACCAACAGAGCTGTCCCTTTCCAGAGTTATTTTTAGAATTCAGGCAACATTTCACAGAAAGGAAGGTGGGAAAACAGGTTCCTGTACAATATTATTTATAGAGTAGTCTTGGCATATCTTTCAAGCTCTGTAAACCTTGCCAATATGCCACTTGTCAAACACATCAGACCTTGTACATCAATAGTAGGCTAAAATACCTCATACAGTTAACTCTTCTGCTGTAAAAATAGTGAAAAGAAAAAGATAATGAAAACCCCACATTTTTTGTGAAAAGCCAGTCTCAGTTATTTTCTCTTTATAATTTTGTTATTTTTCTGCCAATACCACTGCCCATCAGAGATGAGGCATTTTATGTGTTTTCTTTTGCAAATATAGAAGAAAAAGAGCCAAATATTGCGAGGTGCCCTGCAGGGTTACTCAGTACATATTTATCTCTGCAAAGCTATCTTTTAACTATGTAATATCCACCCATTAATACCTGACAGTATGATGAACAGATAAGATGAAAGAGGTTTATGAATTTTTGCAAGATGTTCCCTGCTAGACACTGTGGACCTGGTGATTACTTGTTTGGCTTTTATTGGTGTTTTATTGGTTTTGGTTTCAGACAACAAAGGCAAAATCTTTAATGTATTTATTCTTAGGATTCACCATAAAGTAAAAATGAAAAAGGTGAAATGTAACTTAAATATCTGTAAAGATAGTTGTGTGGAGCTATATTCTGTTCTACCTGTTCTGTTCACAACAGAAGCCTACCAATTCTGTTGTGGTAGGCTAACTCCTAATTTTGACAGCACTTAGGATGTGAATAGCACATTTAAATAATTATTTTCTGCTCTGGTAAAACATGATATGTCTGCTTCCAAAGTAGCAGTGAACAGGTTTTTAATATTAAGATATACAGTAAATGAAGCTAACTAAAATCTTTGGAATTTAGTGTGTCCTGGCATATGAACTCTATACCATGAGAAATAATTTGCTTTTAGAAGTGAACAAAGAAGCTTTATGTGAGATTAATTGAAATACATTCAAGCTCATGGGCCATGGTCAAGCTGTGAATTGCTAACTATAGCTGGAGAATGACAGAAAACACTTCCTGAGTTTTCCTCCAGAAATGCCATTTTGGGTGTTAGACAAGCCATTAACCTTTAGATATCTCTGAGTCGAATTTAAATGTGTAGGAGAGACATTTTCAGGAGAGAAGGAAGGTGTGATTCCAGAAAGCACATTTATTAAATCAGCTATGCCAGTTTCAAATTTAATACTTGCAATAAGTTTTTCTGTACTGCACTCACAACTGTAAATACTTCTTATTGTGAGAACAAATTAATTAAATACCCCTCTTTTCATACTTGTAAAGTTTTATAAGAGGATTTTACCGTAAATGAAAGAAATTTGGGGGATGAAGGCTGATACTGATGCAATGTCCCTCATCCATAGTCTATCCTACACTTTGACAGACTAAATTATTTATATACCTAATCTCCATTCATGTCCTCCTTCTAGTTCCCCACTCATCTAGCATTTCTATGGTGAATAGTGTCACTATTTGAAATTTAGTTTGTTACACTAATGTCTTGCATTTGTGGCCTTTTTCATGTAAGTAGTTGTAGTAACACTATTTTTAGTAATAGATCTAAAAGGCACTGTTCAATGTTTTCAAAGCATGGTAAAAAAGGTTAAAGACCATCAATTACCATCATCCACGTAAAATACATATACATCCACAATTTTCCAAGGATGTTTGGAAGAAGATCTCTGTAGTAGTTTGGAAAACTCAAACCATTTGGATTTTTGAAAGTTGAAGAAAAGCAAAGGATTAATACAACATCATGGCCTCTGTTCTTTTCCTTCTTAAATTCCCCATGGGCCTACTGGTTTATCTGGAACATCTTTCTCATGGAAGCTGGAAGAACTTGTGTATTATTATCTTAAAATTAAATATTAGTTCACCATTTTTATTGTTTTCTTCTCTGCAGATTAACTATTGCCTTACTTTTTCTCTTTAATTTATCTATTACCACTGCTTGCAAATCCTAGTGTCACCAATTCTCCTATTCTTTGATCTTGACAAGTATTCCTTTTTAAACTAGTGACGAAACTAAAATCTGCAGTGTGGTGTGTATGCTGTAGTGCCTGGGAGTACTTCCCAACGCATTTTTCAGGCACTTTGGTCACATTCAATTTCTGTGTTGTGGGTGTAATAAGGACCGAGGTCTGGGTCTGTTTCCCACTCCACCATCCTTATACATTCATTTTGCGAATGAAAGTGCTAGTCAACCCCCATAAATCCTGGACTCCTGGAAGTTATGCCTGAAGTAGTTCTATGCTATTCTGCCACAGACAGAATCATTATTTATTTTATTGTTCTTGGGGTTGCATATACTCTGTCCACTGTTCTCAGTATCTACTGTAGGTGAAATATTCAGAATTAACTATCTACCTGCACATAAGGCAGCATCATACTGTGCTGTAATTCTAGAAGCATTGTTATTTTAGCAATCCAAGGAAACAAAATAGAATATTATACTGGTTTTCTGTGTGTATAAGGCATCTGAAAGAAGTTTAAAACAACAATCTAGCAACTAATCTGCTCAGAGACTGCCTTCCTCCACAGAAATATTCCTATTATAGTTCCCTCTTCCATGAATGCATGCATAAGTTGATGGTCTCATAAGATGTCCTGTTTCTTAATAATTTGACTTAGAAAATATTTACTGTATGTTAACATATTTTGAGTATTTCCATATATGTAAATTGGCACAGGCCTTTAATTAAATTTATATACATGAAGATTCCCAAATGGGCTATTTATATAGATATTTGTAAGGCCTGAAGGTGTATTAATGTAAACATGCAATTGACTGTGCTCAGTTTCCAAAAGGCACTCCTAGGCTCTCCTACAACAATGTTTTTCTTAGAATATTAGCAATTTTGGAAGACTGGGGTCCCTCTTCTATACATCCTAAAAGCACTGGTACAGTCCAGTACAGACTTCTTCCAGATACAAAGATAAGAAAGAATACATTTATCAGTGCAGCACTAAACCAATATTTGTTAACAATACATGCATACAACTGCATACAACTGCATACAACTGCATTATTAAAAGCATGCTTTTTCTGGAAACGACATCAACTTTACTAGAAACAAGTATGAAAGGGCAAATTCTGTTCAGTTCTATTATATGTCCTTTCTCTTTATGCTTTACTAGCTTAAAAAATGATAGATTTCCAATATTGTCAGAGACTTAAAGAATAATATTACATTTTAACTGATGTTTCAGTTGCTGGCTGTAAAAAAAAATGTAAAGTCACTATTAAAAAAATGCTAAAATGCAATTATAATGAGTGGTAAGTCAAGGAAAGCATATTTGAAGATGAGATGTAAGGCAAGTTTTCATAATCATTAAAAAGAAAGATTTGCAGAAGAAGCTACATCCAGTTAATGTAGAGAAGAGTTAGGGAATCTCAAAGACTTTTTGAGAACCTCTACCTATAGACTGCTGCCCTGATTTTATTAACTTTCAATTCCAATCACGGTTGGTTGCTCAACAGAGGCAGTTGTCACTATGATATTTTTTCTATCATAGTGATAACTCTTCTATCTAAAAGATAGTTCTTCTATCTTCTATTCTTCTTCTATCATCTTCTAGGTTAATAAAAACCCTTTTAATTTCACCATCCTATCTTGGAATTCCTTGCTGATGACACAAAACTAGGAGGGGTGGCTAACACCCCAGAAGGCTGTGCGGGTGAGAGAGAGCACATGAAGGCTCTCTCCAGCAAGATTTGGACGGGCTGGGGAGTTGGGCCAGGAGAAACCTAATGAAATTTAACAAGGACAAGTGCAGGGTGTTGCATCTGGGGAGAAATAACCCCCTGCACAGGGTGGGGGTTAACCTGCTGGAGAGCAGCTCTGAGGAGAAAGACCTGGGGTGTCCTGGGCCACAATATGCCCTTGTGGCCAAGAAGACAAATGGTATCCTGGAGTGCATCAAGAAAAGCATGGCCAGCAGGTTGAGGGAGGTCATCCTGCCCCTTTACTCTGCCCTGGTGAGACCCCATCTGGAGTACTGTGTCCAGTTCTGGGCTCCCCAGTTCAAGAAGGACAGGGAACTTCTGGAGAGGGTACAGCAAAGGGCCACAAAGATGATTAAGGGCCTGGAGCATCTCTCCTACGAGAAGAGGCTGAGGGACTTGGGCCTTTCTAGCCTTGAGAAGAGAAGATTTAGGAGGAATCTAATTAATGCTTACAGATAATTAAAGGGAGAGTGCCAGGTGGATGGGGCTGGTCTTTTTTCAGCGGTGCCTAGTGACAGGACAAGAGGAAATGAACACAAACTTGAGTATAAGAAGTTCACCTAAACGTGAGGAGGAATGTCTTACTGTGAGAGTGGTAGAGCACTGGAACAAGCTGCCCAGAGAGGTGGTAGAGTCTCCTTCTTTGGAAATATTCAAAACCTTCCAGGACAACTTCCTGTGTAACCCTGTTATAAGCTCTGTCAGGGGGGTTGGACCACATGATCTCCAGAGGTCCTTTCCAACCCCATATGATTCTATAATTCTATCCTATGGAGCTGAATCTCCAAAAATTAAGACCAGACTTCATCTACTCTTCAACAGCAACCACACAGGAAAGGAGATCCTACCTTGTATTCATCTTCAGCATATGTGGGTTTATTTATTTCAGTACTTTTTTCACCGAATTTCACTGAAATTTTAGAGTTGGAAGGGACCATAGAGATCATCTAGTCCAACTCCCCTGCTTGAAGCAGGATTGCCCAGAGCTAGAGCATGTTACTCAGGACTGCATCCAGGCAGGTCTTGAAAATTTCCAAAGAAGGGGACTCCACGACCTTCCTGGGCAGCCTGTTCCAGGGCTCCATCACCCTCACTGTGAAGCAGTTTTGTCTCAAATTTGAGTGGAACCTCCTATATTCTGACTTATGCCCGTTACCTCTTGTCTTCTCACTGGCAACCACTGAAAAGAGTTTGGCTTCCCTCCCCCTTCAAACCACCCTTTAGATACTTATAGGTGTTAATAAGGTCTCTTCTCATCTTTCTCTTCTCCAGGCTAACAAGTCCCAGCTCTCTCAGCCTTTCCTCATAAGGGAGATGCTCCAGTCCTTGGATCAACTTCGTTGCCCTTCGCTGGACTGTTTCCAGTAGTTACCTGTCCCTCTTGAACTGGGGAGCCCAGAACTGCATGCAATATTCCAGTGGTGGTCTCACCACTGTAGAGTAGAGGGGGAGAATGTCTTCCCTCGACCTACTAGCCACGCTCTTCCCTATGCAGCCCAGGATTCCGTTGGCCTTCGTGACCACAAGAGCACACTGCTTGCTCATTGTCATTTTGCTGTCGACCAGGACCCCCAGATCTTTCTCTTCGGAACTTGTCTCC
>BJBW01000649.1:12186-42667 GCA_004320125.1 Scolopax mira | reverse complement strand
CCTGTTCCAGTGCTCCACCATCCTCATAGTAAAGAACTTTTTCCTAATGTCTAATCTAAATCTGCTCTTCTCCAGTTTAAACCCATTAGCCCTTGTTCTGTCGTTGCCAGAATACTTTAGGTTCAATACTATATTAATAAAATTCAGTGTCTCTTCTTAACACAAAGATAAAACAGCAATTACAACATTCTCAAAAGCAATGATGGTTTTCTTTCCCTAACTTCACAACATAAAAGCTCTCATGTGGTCTCCTGACCAAAACAGAGAGTATCATCTAGTTCATTCTCCTACCAGCAGGAAAGAGCAATAATAATGTTTTGTCATGTAACATTTCCAGGGATGAGATTGCACAGCTCTACCTGACAGGTTGTGAAATCTCCTGTACTTAACTCCCTTTAACATGATAAAGTTTCATTTGTACACACACTCTAACTTCATCCAGTACAATTTAAGCCTCTTACTTTTTGTCACACACTCTGCAGTCATAAGGAACAGGTGATTCTTCCTGTTTTTGAGCTCACCGTCTGAGCTATGGACTAGAATCACACCTTCCCCCAGTCTTCTCTGGTATGAGGTTAGATAATGGTGACTTTTTCATAAGCCAGTCATCATCTTTATTCTCATCTGTCATGTCTCCATTTGTTCATGCCTCTCATGCATCAGATATGACAAGGCTGTGAAAAAAAGTCTTTTCTGTGAAAACATCTACCCATTTTAATAAAATAACTAGTTATTTTATCTGTTCTGCTGATACAGTTGTTCTTCTTGAGAATGCTATTTTTTTCAGAAACTATGATTCTCATCCCTGTCAAATCCAACAGTAACTTCTTTCAATCAGGATGGAAAAGGGTTCATAGCAAAAGTGTACTTGAGTGCTACAGGAGAAAGATAGATATTTAAAAAAAATCCATGAAGAGTCCAAGTGAAGTATTATTTTCTTTAAAAAAAAAATTCTGTTGCATAGACCATAATTAATTAGCTACTTAATTAGAAAAACTTCTTAACTGAAATGAATAATTTTTCACTTTTAATAATATGGGTGTTTCTTTCACGACATCTTTAAACATTCACTTCAATTTACCCAACAGATTATTGGTGAACTACTAGTGCAGGACAAAGATCAAAAAACTGAAAAGTCCAACACAAATGAGTGCCAAAAAAGACTGCACCTTTAATCAAAATCTAATCTTGCAGAAGCAATGAAGAGAACAATGAGCATTAAGAATATTATCTTGGATTAAAAAATGGAGTACTTTTGCAAAAACCATACTGTCTGTTCTTACAGATCAGAAATTTAAGACCTGCAGGTAAAAAATATATTTTAAATGATGAAATAAAACTTATAATAAGTGATTTTTGTTACCTCCATGCTCTGACTTTGTCTTCTGACTTCCATTCCATATGCTTGTTAAATACCTGTGTGTAATTACAACATGTAAAACTCAGCAGGAATTCAGTAATTTCTTTCTCTTTAAAAACATTGCTCAGAAATGAGAAGCTACCAAGCTAATTAAGTATGTAATGTTATGAATAAGAATGATATTTAATCAAAAATCTCATGGAACATCAGATTTTATGAGAAGTCAAGAGGATAAAAACATGTAAAATTTTTTATCGTAGAATAAATTTTGAATTTTCTAACAAATACAATTTTCCAAAACCCATGATGGAAGCTGACATCGATACAGCTGAATGCTTGAAAGTGTTTTCCACTGCATTATTTGGGATAATCTCTAATTAATAGCATGTTTTACAAAGACCTGAATCCACTCTGATAAGTGGTGAGGAAAAGCAGCCATTTGTTTTGTCCTATCAGAATAAGATAGACAAACAAACAAAACCCCTAATAAAGACAACCATTAAATTCAGTGCTTTTCAATGTTTACTTAAACATAAAAAAGATAATGGGAGATTTTTTTTTATTTATTTAATGGTATCTGGAGTGAGGGGATGGAGGCTTTCAGTGTCTCTTTGAGATAATTTCATGAGCTAATTCCTGAAGAGCTCTTTGAAAAATGTGTAATTTGATATAAAGAGCAAAAGAAATATAGTAATCCCTTGACAGTCATAACGTGCCCTTTTTATGAAGAAGAAGGATTTAGGCCTAAGCTTTAAGCCTTTAGTTACGTCCTTGATCATGTTAGCTAGAACGATAACAAAACCACTGAGACTTTTCCATGTCATGGCCTTAGCCAGCAGAGAAATCCTTACCAAGGGTTAGGCTATGTTTATCTTTTACATGGTTTGGACATGAGCCAAGTAGCCAACAATTACTATTACTGAATGTTGAAGTGATATGGACTGCACTAGTATAAACCAGAGTGGTGGGCTCTGGCACCGTTATTCAAAGTATGTTATTCAAATAAAAAGCTGATTACTTTTAATAAAATGTAAGACTATAGTTAAGAAAAGTCAATCTGACATTTCTTTAAAGTAATTTTTCTATGAACAATGAAGTAAAATGACCTTATTTATTTCACCTATAAGAAAACTCTGTCCTTTTAAGTGAATTATTCTTATGTTCCTCATATTTATTACTTAAGTATAATAAAAATATCTGCAGTTCATTTATGGTAAACCTATATAAAATTTCAATATTTACTATAGACTGCAAATATTTCTTGTATTTCTAATTTACTGCTGAGTTTTTTATAAATTACTCTACCTTGCAGAAAGCTGAACAAGTAAAATTGTGTGAATGTGAAATTTCTGTTGGTCAGAAGCTGGCAAACCAGTGGTCAGATTAGTGTTCTTGTTTCTTATTCTGCTCTTGAGACTCTTATTTTAATGTTAACACCAAAACTTTGATGATTATCTTCTTTTACAAGTGCCCAACAAGTTAAGATCAATGCTGCAACTTGCAAAAAAAGGGTTTTTTCTCATCTTGTTTTATGATTAGATATTACTTGACATTGTCCTTGTGTCCAATGTAGAGTAACCTGAGGTTGAGTGTTCTTTGTGTGCTCAATCTCTGGATAGGAAAAAAATATAATAAAGTAATCCACATCCTCAGCATGGATGTCACACACAATGCCATTTTTGATGAAGTTTTCCATCAAAATCTTGATTAATCCACATTTCAGATGGCTTTCTCATACATCATACTCTTTCTCATTACTCCTGAAGTGTAAATTTTTTCTCATTGTCATTATCATGTAATTCATTATCTTGCAAGAATAAAACCAATACCTTTGAGTTATGCCCAAAATACTTTATAGATAACTACACTCTGCCTACCAAAATTATTCTCTTGAATTTTTAACTGGCCATTGTGCTGATGCTTGCTAAACAGTTATTCAATTTCGTTCCAAGAGAGGTTTACAATATTGTGTTACTTGACACCTTGTATGGACATCTGTATGTATTTTTTCAGTAATACACAGTCAGACATACATTGCAAATACAGATGTTAATCCAATACAACACCAGAACTCCAGCAGACTAGAAATATGGGCACATTCAAGATCATGGAGAAAACAAGACACACACACTAGTCTCAGCAGGTAGGGTTGTGGGAATTTTGTACCACTTTCTATTCAAACCAGCTAATTTTGCATCTAATCCTGAATAGAAAGTAATTCTTTATATATCTTACAAATTACAATTCATTGAGAAAAAAGTGAATACAATGATAAAGAATATTCCTAGGTTTTTCACAGCCTTGGTCCTTAAGTTTCCTATTTCACCTCTCATGAAAATAAAAGGGACAGAAGTACTATGCTTGTTGCTGAGTATTTGACAACTTGACAAATGAAAAATAAAAGAACCCACTTACCAGCTTTGAGAGATTACTATAGTATATTGCTCTGTCATTTGACAGATGACCTGACCATTGCCATGGGAACCAGCAGGAAGCAAAGTGCCACAGGACAGAAAGCTGCTCCAGAGTGGTAAAGGCTAATAAAATGAAATAAATGAAGGGGTTAAAAGGTTAGGAAAATTCTGATAGTTCCTTTGTGTAGTCTGACTATGAAAATATGTTTCAGCCTGCAACAAGCTGTGGTAGAAACAGCATGGAGATTAAAGGATGAAAAATAATATTTAGAACTCTCCACACTTAAAACTTCCAGGTTTATCTTTCATGCATTTGCTTAGCATTTAGCAGCAGAATGGAGACTTAAAAATTGACATGAAATGCTTTAAAAATGCAATAGAAAAAAATAGAGGAAAATCAATAGTGGTGTGAAGAATGACTTGAGCAGCTTGTGTTTTCACAGTGGTAATCAAAAAGTAATTTTATACCCAATAATTTGTATTGATTGTTTGTGAAACTGTAATGCATTATAGTATACACCTCGTTGTCTGGTTATAAATATGTGTGCCATTTTGATGGGCTTTTTGCTTTTCTTATTGAGTTTCATTTTCTCCAAAGCAATTTTTATTTTGTGTCTTTAATACATAGGAGAAAAATAGCAGGCTATGAATATTATTTGAGCTAGCAGTAGCAGCTTGCTATCTGCTCTCATCTCTGCCTGGAAGAGAACAAAGGGGCACTTGGCGTAACAGAGCCCTTCAACTAGAACCGTTTACAGGTGATTCACCCAGGTGATGGCAAGTGTTTTCGTCTTTCAGCTGCCCCTCAATTGCTCAAAGAATCAGTTCACACAAAATTGTATTTGCTTTTGAATGCAAAAAGGCCGCATTATGATACAACATCAGAAAAATGTGGGGCATAAATAAATTCTCTTAAATGAATTAAAAAGAATTGTAAAGATTGCAAAAAGAGCAGACCTCTTTATCAATCCCTTCATTTTCATAAATTCCTAAGTCTCACGAGCCTAAAAGATGTGGAGACAGTAACAGGGTAAGTGGGTAGTATTGACTGTTTAAATACATCATACAAGAACATGAAAGTTTCATGCAAAACTCACATTTTCCTTTTTTAAAAATATATTGTAAATAAATTGCAGCATCATAATTTACCCTGCCATATTTACTATTTTTCTTTCAAAATATATTTTGACTGAAAATTCCTAGAATTTGAATGTATTTTATTAACACATATATTAACATATTCGCCAAGATAATTTATAGTATTAAGCCATCACAGATTATATTAAATATTATTTTTAAAATTTATTTTTGCTGTATCTGATATTTACGGGGCCTCAGAGAACATAATTCATCTCATGGTCTCCAAAAATTTAATGTGAAAAAGCATGTTACATTGAAAGGAATTTTTTGTACAATGACTACTGAATACACAGCATTAAAAAAATTCCTTGCTTAATCTGTTATTCATTGAGCAGTGTGTACAGAAGCAGTTAACCAGTTACAGAATGTAACTTTTAGGCTTTGGCAGGCTGCCTTTCTAAGGTAGTAATTTTAAACTCAGCCTAGTGGAATACATAGCCTGCTGGCTGTGTAAACTCTGCATGCTAAAAGTGTAACAGAGCTTGCAAATAGGGCTTCAGTCGTATCTCTCCTGGAGCGTATAAAAGAGCACTGCAGTGCTCTGCCCTTAGCTAGCAGAACTTGGATTGTTTCTCGTGAAAAATCTCATGTTTCTGCATTTGTATTAGTCCCTTATCAATGCAAGTTGAAATAATTGTTTTTTCACAGCACAAAATTTTTTAAAATGTTTTATGTGGTGATGTATAAACAGATTTATTTTTGGCTTAATGAGGTGTTTATCTCTGTTATGCTTCTGTGCATTATTGGAACTGTAGTTATATACAGAATCTGCAATTTCTATTGGACCACTCACTTTCCCTTATACCTGAAATATATCTGCCGGGAAACAACATAATTATGAGAATCTTGTTACGCCCCAGGTTCATTTTCCCCACAGAGATGTCTTTCTAGAGAGACCTAATCATTCCAAAGGAGACCCGTGACTGAAGTTGTCACACCACAAACCTCATTAGGCTCAATAGCAGTTCAACAGATAGTTTTAGGTCAAAACAATACGTAACTGAAGACTTCAGATTTATTAAGAAAACTAGAACATGTTGTTTCAGTCTTCGTGCCTGTAGTTCTGTAGTACTCATCAGCTAATTATTTACATTTACAATGTCATGTTACTTTTTTCTTTTTTGTTTTTTTAATTGAGGTAACCAAAGATTATTATCTTTGGTTTAAATATCATATATAGTTATGTTGTACTCATAAACTATTCATAAATAATACTTCCAGATGATTATTTGTAACTAATAATAAACTGGTTGGACTGACAGAAAAAAGAAAGAAGGAATGAATCTGATGTATCTTGTTTCTGGTCAGATGGAGAACTATGCTAAGATAACAGTTTTGCTCATATTATTTCCTTCCGGCAAATTTCAGAATTATCTTTGTTTCTTTTGGAGTCAGAAGATTCAGGTGAAGGCTGAGAATCAAAATTATTTTGTATGTCCACTAAAGGGTCTGAGTTAGTTCAATCTGAACTAATCCCAACTTTGTTTTCTGGCAGTGATGTGTTCATGTTTCCTCTCATGCTGCCTCATCCCTGTGGTGAAAACAAACAGAGACTTTTCAATTCAAAGTACAGTACTGGAGAGAAAATGTGTTCCTCAGATGCTACCCAATTTCACCACTCAGACAACATTGCATGTATCAGTAAAGCATTATCATTTTTCCAGGTATGCTTACCATGTTCAAGATTTAAAGACTTTACAGATTATAGTTGCTTGTATTTTAGAAGATTCAGGTTAATATGGGTATGGTTAATATGGGTAATACACTGATGAAAGTGACTTCTACAAAGTCTTGTTCCTTTTTGGAGGAACACACAATCTTTTTTCAATTTTCATTTGGTTTTGATTTAGCTTTTTTTTTTTTCTTCTTTTGTACCAAAAGAAAATCCTGTTTAAAAAAACCAGTACAGCCAGAACCAGAATAGTAGTACATGCAGTACTAATAGAACAGTTTCAGGAACTTAAATGAATTGCTTTGAGAATAAATTTTTGAAACATTAAAATTAGGTGAACCAATGTTTTCATTCAGTCCTGCAAATGAGCTTCATCTATATCGCATTTACATACATGAATGTATGATATACAACCTTATAACATTCAAAGGTTTTAAGGTCAGAAGAGACAATTATAAGTGATTTGTTTGAATGAATGCTTAATATAGGTCATACAATTGCCTCTTATGCTTTGTGCATCATGGCAACCCTGTGTAGTTGGGCTATGGAATAATTTTTAGAAAGTTATCACAGTTTGAGACACTTCAGTGAGTTAAAACTCCATCTACCACAGCCTAGCACCTGTTGTTTGGATGGTTAATTGACATCTCTCTCTTTTTTAAGCTCCTCATCGCATCTTATTATACAAACTATCTTTGAAGATACCTTTGTTATACATTGAAAAATAAAAATACTGCTTGCGATTACATGTCAAAATCATAAAACAATTTGCAAGTATGTGTCCGTATGATCTTTTAATAGCCAGAGAAAAGTACCCAGAGCCATTTCAGAATGAAACACCTCCGTTGGCAGAAATGGCAACTGAAAGCTTCTCAATAATACTGAAATAAGTACTTGAAAAATGCTAGGTCTGTTACTTCTCACCACTTAGCTTTATTTACTTGCTAGGCTAATTAGTCACGAGCAGCACCTGACTTAACATGGTGTCCCGCACATTGCTGCAGGGTGATTTGCAGAGTAATGTTCTGAAGGCAGAACTGGACATGCAGAAATATCAACATCTATGTCCAAACTTTATTTCTGCTCAACAGATAAAGCTTCTGTAAACACACGCAAACTTCATTTTAGTCTACACAGCATTTTAAAACCAGATAAATTTATTTTCTCTGTCAAAAAGTTATATAACCACATAGTAATCTACTGCTATCAAACATAAATTCTGGGTTTGATACAATTTAAGTACCCCGATTTTTTCTTAGAATAGAAATGCCTGGGCAGTGTGGGTTTTTCACTTGTTTTGATTTTGCTTGTAGTTTTTGAGTTACTAAGGGATTTAAATGCTAAATGCTATTTGAGTACTCAAAACCATATATATATATATATATATATATGATATATCTAGGTGTAATAAAGAGCAATTGGAATTCAAGTGACATCTGAACTTAATTTTCACTGAAATTAATGACATTTGGCCTCAGTGATTTCTCTTTGCAAGCATATCCTTGTTTGGTAAGTCAAGCTCTCCCATAAACAGTGGGACATATAAGAGACTCCTCCAGAGTGCAATTCAGAACACATCAGGTTTCTGCCCTTATTGTTCCTGAAAAGTCATCTCTGCTGACCACAGAGTAAGCCTGATCTCCTGAGATCACAATTGCCTGTTACTCTGTGCCAGATAACTTTAGAAACTAGAATATGTGTTCTTATGAAAAATAACTTATCTTAATAAATTAGCCTGTGGATCCCATTCCAAAAATATGCACAATATAAACTTTTCAGTGTTTGTTATGACAAAGCTATGAAACACAAAAGTGTATCATAGGATACTTTTATCCTAAATTTCCTTTGCTTGCTTTGGAAAACATTGTTCTTACTTAGCTTCAAGTATGTTGAATACCACCATTACTGTAGTTGTATTTCTGATGTTTTTATGGAAAATGGAGACTCCCTCATCCTCCTGCCAAAATGGAAGAACACACATAAAGACAAAAATAAAAGCAAACAAGATATACAGACAGTGCATTTTTCTGCTTGTGTCTTGTTTCTTAACAAGAATTCTTAACACATCTTGTTGCTATGTTAAACTTCTGCATGTCAGACCTCCTTACCATAATGAGAGAGCTTTATTATTTTCATTTTACTGATGGGGAGATTGTGTCACGGAGAAACATTTGACTTGGTTAGGATCTGCCAGTCATGAAACCTAGGAAGGACATTTTCCCTGCAAGGGAGTAGGTTTAGCATCTTGTCATATTTAATTTTATCATATTAGCAACAATATTTTTAGTGGTCCATGTTGTGTGAATTAAGTTATTATAAATTCTAGGGCAGAAACAGGTAACCCTGGTTTGGGTTCTACGCTTTCCTATGTCTTAATCAGACCCAGTTGATACTCTGAAAGATGCAGTGTTACGTTGTTTACTCAAGAACTTCAGGTATGCTCAAATACGACATTTCAGAAAGATCAGTGTTTTCACTGCTCAGGTTAAATGTATGTAAAGAATGTCTTTGCCTGATAATGACATATTCAGGCTTCAGATTATATTCATGGCATTTTGAGGGGCCTGTTTCAATAAAAATTGATACAGACACCTCAAGTGACAAATTTAGGAGAAACTGAAATATCTCTGAAATTAGATTTAGAAGTTACTCTGTATTTTCAGCACCCCGTGTTAAATTGCACATGAATGTTGCTGAAGACTAAAATGATGGAAAACAACACAGATTTCACTTTTTGTTACCTTGGACAACTCATTAAAACCTACATCTATTGTGAATTCGGGTAGACTACGTGTAATATTTGACTCAAGTACTTCTCTGGAATGGTCTTTTTCTTTGTTTAAGTCTTTGGTCCTATTGCAAAAGGGGTCTTTATTTATAAGTCTCCAAACAGCACCTGAGATTGAATAAATTAGTTAAGGGCAAAGGTAATTAGGAAATGTGTGCCTAATCCATGACTAACAGAATTCTTCAGATTTGAAACTGTGCCTTGATGTTTCATTTACCTCTTTAGAAACAACTGTTACTGGCAATTTTCAATGATTTGTAAGTAGTCAGTTACAATTCATTACTCTTATTTCCCCTCATGACTGTGTACAAAGTATTCCCAGAAATGAAATAAGCATATTGATTCTTTCTCTCTTATGTTTAGGGAACGAGGTTAGAATAAACTGTTTAGTGTGTATATTACATTAATAATTTTATTTATACCTGAGTTACAGCTAATAAATTATATGAAGCCCAGCAAACATGACACAACTTAAACAATACCAACGAGCTTTAAGACCAACAGTTTGATAATTTTTTAAGATATTTACTTTTTTTTTTTTCAAGAGGCTTTGATTTCTTCTCTTTTCCGAATATTTCTGGGGAAAAATATAATTTTCTTTTTAAAATCAAGATTCAGTACAAAGCCAGACATACAATAATAGTTTTTACTTTCTTTATTCCTATAATTCATTGTTATTTTTGTATATTTGTGTCTCATGCATTACTAGTATTAGTTTTTTACATATTGACAAATCCTTTCTTACATGGAATTTTAAATTTTATATACATTAAACATTTAGATTTTTTAATGTCATTATAATATTCGATAATGTGTCTCAATTCCAGTTGGCAGACAGGTCCATGCAGCTGCTCGCTCACTTCCCCTGGTTGGGATTGGAAAGAGAGTTGGAGAAGTAAAAGTCAGAAAACTTATGTGCTGAGATAAAGACAATTTAATCAAAGCTGCACACAAGGAAAGCAAAACAGCAAATTCATTCACCACTTCCCATTGGCAGGCAGGTGCTCAGCTATCTCCAGGAAAGCAGGGTTCTATCATGCATATCTATCCTGCAGTTGGGAAGACAAACATCATCACTCTGAATGTCCTGCTCTTCCTTCTTCTTCCACTAGATTTATATACTGAACATGAGGCCATATGGTATGGAATATCTCTTTGGTCAGTTGGGAGTCAGCTGTCCTGGCTGTGTCTCCTCCCAATTTCCTGTGCCCCCCCCAGCCTTCTCATCGTTGGGGTGGTGGGAGGAGCAGAAAAAGCCTTGAGAGCTGTGCAACAAAAATCTAAAAAAACCATCCCAAATCCTAAATGTAGAATTACACCAGCTGCCAGCAAAAAAAATTTAACTCCATCCCAAATGATACCATGACATGTTTTAGTTTTCAATAACTTTGCAAATAGTAATAAAGTTTCTATAAGAAACAGAGATAAAACCAAGATCACAAAAAAAAGTGTCCTAAGAAAGAGAAAATATTCTGCGAACTGTTATCAAGCTATTTTAGCTTCATATAGTTGGTAATAAGCAACATGCTGAATATTGAAACAATTACCTTTCTGTTTAAATACTGAAATATCCTCCACATTTTTTACATGAAGGTCAAAAAGACAATATTTTGAAAATTCTGGCTCTTTCAAGTTTACTAGTTTAAAATAATGTAACTATAAACCTACAATTATAGCTTATATAGCTTTGAAATATTTAAACCCTGCTTTTTATTCCCATTAATTTGGCATGTGATGCTGTTTGAACACAATAGACAATGTCTGTATTTAATAAATCAGACAAGTAAAGAAAAGTAATGCCCAGCACTAGGATGAAATGACAAATCATAGAAACATATAATGGTTTGGGTTGGACAAAACCTTTAAAGATCTCGTCCAACCCTTCTGCCATAAGCAGGGACATCTTCCACTAGATTGGGTTGCTAAAGCCCTGACCTCCAACATTTCCAGGGCATCCGCAACTACTCTCAGCAACCTGTCACAGTGTCAACATGCTCCTAGTAAAGAATTTCTTCCTTATGTCTGATCTCAGTCTACCCTCTTATAGTTTAAAACCATTACTCCTATCATATCAGGCTCCAGGAAAAAGTCTTCTTCCCTCTTTCTTACAGGCCTCCTTTAGGTATTAAGGCCACTATAAGGTCTTCCTGGAGCGTTCTTTTCTCCAGGCTGAGAAACCCCAACTCTCTCAGCCTTTCATCATAGGAGCGTTATTCCATCCTTCTGGTTATTTTTGTGGCGCTCCTCTGGACCCACTCTAATGGGGGATCTAACTTTCTTGTTAGATCTAACTGTCTTTCTTGTCCTTATAACTGGATGCAGTACTCCAGGCGGGGTCTCACAGGAGTGGAGCAGAAGAGAAGAATTGCCTCCCTTGAACTGCTGGCCATGTTTCTTTTTATGAAAGTCAAGACAAGACTAGTTTTCTGAACTACAAGCACACTTTGCCAGCTCATATCCAAAATTTCATCCACCAGTATCCCCAACACTTTCTCTGCAGGGCTGCTGTAAATATATTCATTGTCTAGTTTGTATTGATACTGGGAATTGCCCCAACCCAGGTAAAGGAACTTGAACTTGACCTTATTGAACTTCATGAGGTTCACATGGATCCATTCTTTGAGCCTATCAAGATCCTTCTGGGTAGCATCCCTTCCCACAAGTATGGCAACTGCAACACTCAGCTTGGGGTGCTTTGTCCCACTCTCTGTGTGGGACCATGGAATTTTACTAAGCATAATATTTGATACATTGCACAATTTTTTAGTATATACTAACTTATTAGTTTATTTTAATTTGTTTTGTGGATTTGTTTTGTTTTGTTTTGTTTTGCTTTTTCCCCACATGTATTACAATATTCATTTATATGTAAATCCCTACAAACTCTAAATTACAATGCTTGGACTAATTTCTTCAGTTTTGTTACATTTCCAAATATTTATTTCTTCTTTCTTCCTTTTTTTTTTAATGTAAATTTTCTTTTAGTCAGAAATCTCAGAAAGTCTACCGCTTTTATTTAATTCCCCATGTAATACAGATCTAGTAAGAAGAAATTGTATCCTGGCTCTAATGAAGGAAGCTTTTTGTTATTGATCTCAGTAGGATCAAGACTGCATCAACATATCTAAATCTGTACCTGGCTAATCACAGTATTTTATCTATATTTTTAATTAAGTGGAAGGTTCTTTATAATTCTTTCTTTTTTGATTTACGATCAAACTTCAGCTGGAAGGAATTCTGATTTTGTTTACTCTTTCTGGTTAAAGACTTTTCTAAATCATCTTTGTTGGAAGGAATGTAACCCTGCATACTAATAACAATCAGCTGTCAAATACTTTGGAACTGAAATTGAACTCAAGCAGTTCAGGGCACAGAGACAAGAATTTCAGAACAGTGGTGCTTCCTGCTACTGGCAGGTTTTATGCTATGCCTTTCCTCTTTTGGTTTCTAAATCTTTTCTTACCATGTTTATCTTGTACAGTTTTCAGGCTACAGACAAACTACAGCAATTAATATTGTAAAAAAATTCTAAGATCAGTAAACCCTTCTCATCTCATATCTTCTTCAGATAGCTACATGGATAGAAAATTCTAGACTTCTTCAGTTCTGGCTTGTTTCAGGAAGGTTGAAACATGATCCTATATCCTATTTTTCCTCTATTCTAAAAGAGGGAGAAATATGTCATTACAGCAGGAAGAGGGTTAAAATACCACTTTTGCAAGATTTCTAAAATATATTACTTCAGAATTTTTCCTTTTCTTTTGAAACCTATAGCATTCATTCTGGGTTCATTAAACTTTTAAGAAGGTTTGAAGAATATGGCTTATTAAGGCAGAATAACTTGATAGGGCTAGAAAAGACTTGGGAGATTATATTTTCTGTTCTTCAGCCCCAGAGCAGAAAGAACCTTAATTTTAATACTCCTGACTGAGGAGGTCAAGGCTGCTCTTAACGATGTCCAGTGCTAGAGGCTTCAGTGTGTCAACTCTGGTGCTTCACTCACTGAATCTAACAGCTTTCAATGGCTGAATCACTTTTTGAAAGTGCAGGAGAAAGCAAAAAAATGCAGTGTTATATAAAAGTTACAGTATAGTTCTAAATTAATTTCATTGGTTTTGTATCACAGTAAAGGCTATTAAATACTTTCTTTATAAATAATACCTTACCACTGTCAAATGAAAAAATGAAACTTTTTCAGAACACTGATTTTTATATGCTTTAACCTAGGGATGTAGAGTGTAACAGGACAACTTGACATTCTCTCAGATCTGTTTGAAAAAAGATATGATGGTGTTGGAGATGACTTAAAAGTGAATCATCCATTGGATATTTGTAGGTTCATAATTTAAGGACTGAGCTCTTACAGTGTTCTTAACAGAAATCAGTGAAACTTTTTTTATAATGTCTATCTATGAAATACTTGATTTCTTAATATATGCCTAAATAGGATAACTCATTCTCTCTCTTTTACTATTCAGTTATTTATTCATAGGATAACTTACTAAATTAACTCAGTTTCTCTGCTCACTTTAGTTAATGAACATTTGAATACAGTTGCTACATTGTGCAGAGAAAGGCTGAAACAGCATCTCTAACTTTGCAAAATACAAAGCTGCAGTTAAATAGACATCTCCATATTCCCTTAACAATTGAACAAGAAGACTATTCTTCATGAAAATTAGAACCACTCATAATGTTTTAAAAAAAGCCGACAAAACAAACTCTAAGAGTCTCTGATGATGTGGAAAGATAAAGAAGACACAGTAATGTATTTCCTAGAATGGCAGCTAGTGATATCTTCAAATGGCCTTCACTAGATGAAAAAAAGCACACTGCTCTAATCAATACACTGATAGTCTGCAATGTAAAGATTAAGATCAGAATATTTAAAAATTTAATGCTTTGCCTCTCCATATAGCACTTTGGAAGTCAATATCTTTAGAAACCCGGTCCATTTCCCTGCTTTGAAAGCATTATATATTTAAGGTTTCTAAATAATTCATCCAGTTCATGTGATTAAAAATGTAAAAAGTAAGTCCATCTATTATCTTCTGCAGCTGCTGCCTGGGTATTAGGGTTTTTTTTATTTTTTCTTTTCTTTTTTTTTTTAAACTGATCAGTATTCTTCTTACTGAATTGAGACTTCAGTGACTGCATTAAAGGAAAGAAGTATTAGCCCCACCCAGCTGCTAGAATAGAATCCAGTTTTCCTCAGATAACAATTTTGCAAATACATGGGTGTTCACCTGAAAATATATACTTTTCTGATGTTTACTTTTAAAATATTCTATGAAAAAAGGTTATCTCATTACCAAAAGTTAAGTTGATTTGATCAGAAGAGGGGAAGAATACTGAAAACACTTGACAACATTATGAGAAGTGCATAATTCATTGTTATCACCTCTGGAATAATGGAAGAAGTATTCCACAAGTAGGGTAATATCCTGCTTAGCTTAATCAGGGAAAGGGAAAATAGGGGGAAAGGCAAAGGGGAAAGGTAAAGGCAAACGCAAAGGAAAAGGAAAAGGAAAAGGAAAAGGAAAAGGAAAGAAGGGGAAGGGGGAGCGAAAGGGGAAGGAAATGAGAGAAGGGAAGTTCATTCTCATGATGAGTAAATAAATATGGTTTAAGAGATTTAAATATTTTATGGATTTATGGATTGCAACTGTATACTTACGAACTGATACTTACGAAGGGTACAAACTGTATGCTTATATGAACTTAACCATTTTTACATTAAAAAAAGACAAATTTGCCCCTTTTTAATTTCCCTACCAAATCCACAACTTCACTGTTGATTTTTTGCAAGTAAAGTAATTCTTCCTGTTATTTAAGACATATAATTAAGAAAAATTGGGAAAATTTCCTAGCTTTACACATGCTAGGTGTTATTGATCTAGGTTAGAGAAGCCACAAGGACATTTCAGTTTAGGTTACTAGTGTTAAATTACAAAGCTTTTGGATGAAAAAAAAAAACCTTTTAAAATATTGTTTTTTTAACTTAAAGCCAGGGTAAGCTTTCTGGGGGAAGCATGCAAAAATTTTCTTCTTTTCAACAAGTATGATTGTAAATATGTAGTAATTTTAATCTGTGTTATGGATGTATTACTTCTATACTTCATAGCCCTCATACATCAGTATAGTACTCCTTGCAGCAAAAATCTCAGTGTCACTGAAGTCCATTAGCTAAGCACATCTTCTATTTTAAAAACACTTGCTTCAAGAACATGCTGGTCCATACATTCTTTGGAACACTTTTGAGGAATTCCAGAAGTTGTTTCAAATTTTATGTAAGGTTTTTTAGCCATCTAGTGAAAAAAAAGGAAGGTTCACAAACTCAGAATTGTGTAGGTTTCTAAGGTTCTTTTCTTATTGAGTCCTGTAGTTTTATAACTGGCTACCTAAGAAAACTGTCTTTTTTTTGTACAGTCCTCCAGCATTTTTACTCACTTGAAGGAAACTGACAAAATTTGTTTGCATGGAAGAGGACTGACAGGAAGTGTTATTGGTAAAGGCTTCTTGGCTTTGTAATTCTTTTGTTTCCATCCTCAAGTCTGTGCAGGCCATTGATTTCAGAAGAGGTAAAATGGAGCATTTAGGCATTATATCATAAGTGTAAATGTTAAAAAAGGTGTAGCATGTACTTTATCACCAAATACGCAGAAACAGGTAAACATTCTATGGGCTGTAATATTTAGAGAGGAAAATGGAAATGCACACCCCATTTTTTTACTGTCTCAGTTAAATTAAAAATGTTTATTTGATTGGTTTATCTTTTAACTTTTAAGAATTACTCCATTTTTTCCTGGAAAGTTTTTAATTGTGTTTTTCTCACGTACTGTGCTGGATGCTGGAGATGTGAATGAACTGCCTTTAAACAAACTAGCTATGGAAACAGTGAACTGCTCTGGATCAGATCACTGAATAAATAAAAATCACATACTTTAAATCAACAAATATTGTCAAGGAAATGCTTGGTACAATAATTCCAGAGGTGTAAAATTAATTGAGTAGAGACTATATTCTGTGAATTGCTTGCTCCATTCTAATAAATAACATAGTAATCGCCCTTTGCTCTAGCTGTAATTCATTTGGTGGTTTTGTTGTCTTCTCTACAGAATCTTAATCATGTGATCTAAGAAGTCTGATTTCCTGCTCTTTGTGAGTCAAGTTAAGGCTACAAAGCTATGAATGCCTTGCTAAACAGCTTAAAAATTTCACTCTTCCCGTCATTGCAATTGTCACAAATACCGCTTTGTACTGGCTAAATATTTTTGACTTTAAAATGAACTTGTACAGCAATGAGATGAAAATGCTAGTTCTACTTGTAGAGAATATTGTAAAGAGACACCTGATTTGTCTTTCAAAATCATGATGAAATAGAATCCGACTCCCTCTGCAGCTGTGGTCTGTGTTTTAAATAAATTAGTCTCTGTAAAATAAGATCAAAGTTCTGAACTACCTCAAGGATCTTTTACCCTTAACCTGCCTGGACTTGATGCAGTCACTTTAGCATCAAGTGGTGTTATGCAGTATGCATCAAGTGATATATGCAGTATGAGTTAAGTCAAACAGTTGATATTCTTTTAATATTTTCAGCTTTGTCCTTTGGACAAAGCTCTCAAATGGAGAAATGCTCATTTTTGGTATTGCCCTGTCCACATTTGACAGGAAAGAAAAAAAAAGTATTTTCTTTCAATCTATGCAAGCCCATGATGCTAAACTATTAACAGCAGGGAACTGACTTAAAAAAATGTGTCTTAGCACTTTGTGTTTTTCCATTAGAACATAATCAGTCACCCTTCTGCTTCACTAAGGCAGGTTTCCTTTTCTGTGCATGCCTGAATGCATAAATAGTTTTGAAGATTTTGATTTATACCAATCCATGCTTCAGTTTCCCTGTTTATACATTCATACATCTCAGAGCCAAACAGAACTATTGAATCATGCACTCCGTTCCCCTGCTTAGCTCAGGCCAGCTACTTTCATCCAGTTATTTTATCCTACAGGAAGACCAATAACTAATCTGTCTGCATAAAGGTGATAATAATGCACGGTTTTTTAACTGAATTGTTGAACATTCATTATATGACATTAAAGCTTTTTAAGCATTTTGAAATTTACTGCAGAAATTTCATCCAAGATGTGTATACCATACCAAAACCCAGTATTTGGTCACTCTGGGCATTATCTAATATTAGAATTATATTGAATAGTTATTACTTGTCTTTTTTCAAAGTTGGTAATGTAAAAAATTACTTGCTTTTGATTAGAGATAGATATAATTAAAAATTATAGTAATAATTCTTCCATCTTCTCTCTGGACTGATTTTAATTCACACTCATACTAGGTTTTTTAGATCTGCAGTTCTCAATAAGCCCACATACAGATTATTTCTGGGTGAATTGTCTTTTGATTAAGCAAGGTTTCTTGAGCTCCAAAGTACATGAATTCTGTCTGTTAGTAGGCACAGCTGTCATGAGCCAGCCACTTTTTTCTGTAATGGCATAGGGGTAAGGGTAGAATCAGGAAATTAGATGACTTGTTAAAAAAAAAGATAAAAATTTTCTACTAAAACCAGAATATTTCAACAGAATTGAAGTGTTTTCTTCCCACATACTGTCTGCTACTGATCATTGCTCTTTCTTTTCTACTTTATCTGATATGGCAGTAGATAATGTCATCTCCCCTGTAATTGACCTAAGGTGTCAACCTAATTGACTATAAGGTGTCGGTTGAATATTCTGTAGCAGAATTCTGTAGATATTACAGTGATTGGGAAAAATTTATGTTCTTTACATAAATTTAAAATATTTGTCCTTTCAGAGGATATACACTTTCATTTAACAACTTACCATTCAAAGAAACCAGTTTACTTTCACTGTATGTAGGTATGGTATGCTGTCTTCTGTGAGAATGCTTTTATGGGGCCCAGAAAATATCCAGCTGTACTCTTCCTATCAACTCTTCCCTATTTTGAGATGGAAATCAAATTTTGTGATTATTAATGCAAATTTCATATTTTTCTAAAATAATATAACAATAATTTGTTCCTTGAAAATGGAAAGTTTTCAAAATATGTGCCTTCTTTTAAAAAAAACTCATCAAAGATGAATTACATAGGTTAAGCTAACCTTTCAACGTTGTTCAACTTGTCCAACATGTTTATTTCACTCTTTTTCACTCACAGAGTTTCAATGGTCCCTAAAGTAGTGATGGTTACTTCCCAATTGCATGACTATACTTCTTTTCAGGGTAAAAATGTTAACATTTCTGGCCAAAAAGTTGTAATTTTTTTGCGAGATTTCGTGCACTTTCACAGAAATTTGTGACACCTTGGAAGTCTGTGAACAGAGCTCACCAGTTAGAGCACACTTTCTACTTCACATTTAACAAAAAGAAATCAAGTTTTTGCCTCTGAAAGGAACTGCTCTGCCCTGAGAACTATAGCACAGGACACAGTAACAAGTGGGAGATGCATTTCAAAAGCAATACATGGTGGAATGGAACTAAAGGAGTAACACAGATAAACTCATAGGCTTAAACTCATAGGGACTGACTATTCTGAATGGAGTCAGTTACTACAAACAGTAAATGCCTCTGCCATGTGGAAGGAAAAAGAGAGACATTAGAGAGAGGTTTAAAAATAGATATGAGAAAGGTGAGTGATCAAGAAAGCACCCGAAAAAGTTAAAGGAGGACTCCTGTTTTGCAGAAGGAGATCTGGGAGTCCTGATGAACAAGTTGACTGTGAGACAACACTATGCCCTTGTGTCCAAGAAGGCCAATGCTGTCCTGGGGTGCATTAAAAATAGCATGGCCAGCAGGTCAAAGGAGGTCATCATCCCACTTTACTTTGCCCTGGTAAAGCCATATCTGGAATGCTATGTCTAGCCCTGGGCCCTCCAGTTCAACAATGACAGGGAACTACTAGAAAGAGTCCATCAGAGGGCTATAAAGATGATCAAGGGAATGGAGCACCTCTCTTATGAGGAAAAGATAAGAGTCTGTTTAGCCTCAAGAAGAAAAGACCAAGAGGGAATCTTATAAATATCTAAAGGGCAGTTGTCAAGAGGATGGGTACAGACTCTCTTCAGTGGTGCCTAGTGACAGGACAAAGGGCAACCGGCATAAACTGGAATGCAGGAAGTTACTTCTCAACATGAAGAAAAACTAATTTACTTTGAGAATGACAGAGTTCTGGAACAGGCTGCCTAGACAGGTTGTGGAGTCTCCTCTGGAACCTGCCTTGGCAGGTGGCTGGACTAGATGTTCTCTGCAGGTCCCTTCCAACCCCTACAATTCTGCGATTCTATGATTCTTAGAACTGTGGGGCTTCTTTCAAGCAATAAAACCAAACAAAAATGAGTAATACATTGATCAAAGCGAAAGTCTTTTTGGAGAAAAAAAAAAAAAAAAAAGCAAGAGCTCACTGTTACAGCTGGTATGCTGGAAGAAATTTCTCTGACCAGTCCTTTTCTGTATTGGAACCTGCTTTTCTGGTAATCCTACTAAGACTTTCATATAAGAATTCTAGGCTGTCAAATATGTGAAGAGAAATTATTAAACATTGTGGGATTCATTTTACAGGAATCTAAGAGGGCACAGTGATACTTGATTCATATGTGAAGAGAAAATGATGGTAATAAAACCTTCTTTCTGAACTGAATTCCACGTCTGTTCACTACCTACCTAGGCCTTTTGCAAAGGTAAACCTGCTTTCTCCAGGATCATTATAACCAACAAGACAGTTTACCTTAGCCTTTTCCTAGGTTAAAATGCTTCCCTTTAGTATCATTAATCAAATCTCTCTCACTTTCTGCCATTCATTCCAGAAGAAGAGACCAGAGAAAATAAAGATTTTTGCATCCATTTCAAGTTTCTTTCAAATCTAATTCAGGATCAAAATTCAGCGTATCGAAAAGTAAAAGCTTGTGAGACGTTAATCTGTTAAATGCCTCACATGCTCCTTGCTCTTCACTGAGCCCTCCCTTGCTCAATTCTCTTAAGGTCAAGGCCTTTAAAACAAGTTCTGTTTTCAGCAGCTTGATTAACAGAACAAGTAGCATTTACTCACAAATGTTTAAGGATATTTTGCTGTCACTTAATACTGGTTATACTGAGAGACCCTTTGTGGGTTTTTTTTAGCATAATATAGTCATAGTACCTCTTCCTCTTACTTCTGGGGGAATAACAGGCAATGTAATTTCTACTGATATCTGAAAGTTTACATTAGTTTTCACCAATGTCTACAATATTATTGAATAATTGCTGTAAAAAATTGTGTTTTTATGAAATATTTGATACAGATTTTTCATGCATCTATGATTTTCACAAATGATTGCAAAGAAGAAAACAAATTAGCTCTTCAAAATATTGAAAAAAACCCCAAACCGTGTACTGAAAATCTAACATGCATAGCACCTAGAGTTCAAGTGTATGGAAGATGTAGAATAAGAGACAATTATATTTCCAGGGTGAAAGCGAGAGTAATTTTGAAAGTACCATGCATTCTCCTTCCTCTCCAGGACCTTCTCAATAACAAAATGTCACAGGAGATGTAATATCTAGTGTTAGCTTGATAATATGTTTCAGCAGTACAGTCTGGGTTTTTTTCCCTTCATGTTTATATCTTATATGAACTTGGCAGATACCTGTTGTCAGCTTGAAAGTGAATTGACAGAAAGAGTTTGCTCACTTTTTTGTAATTCTCCAGGCATATATATTTTTCCTGTTCATGTCTTTTAATTTTCATCCAAAACTCTTCATCTCTGAGCTTGCTCATATTCTCCTTATGCTGCTACTGAACAGGGTGTGAATTCTTTGGAGCCTGCTGTTAGTGTAGTGAGTGGAAAGTAAATTGTACAATGACCGGGTGCAAAGGAAAGTGAAATATCAGAATTACTATTTTTTACATTTCTTTCTTGTCCTTTCTGCCCCAGGCAGGGGAAAAGGAAGGAGAGAAAAAAAAAAATCTAAATTTATGAATACTAATTTTTAGAAGAACGTATTACAATAACTGTACCTTATAGTTGCAGAATCCTATGGGCAAGGTCCATGCTCTTAGACTCTAGAGCACTGAAAAGCAACAGACAACCAGTGAAGCAGTGAGGAGATGCAATCTGCTATTTGTATGACTAATGCATAAAATATTTAGTAGTTGCAGTTCATTCATGCCCTTTGAAGCAAAGGAATTTGTTGGCTAGGTATATGCAGCTTTTCCAAGGTAATGAAAAAAATCCCAGCTTTACCTGTCTTCATTATCTGTAGTACAGTAAGCAAAAAAAAAAAAGACACATAAGAGCAAAAATTGCAAAGAAAAGGAGAAATAGTGAGAAAGAAGTGATGTTAATATTAGACATAAGAAGTAACTC
Source organism: Scolopax mira (assembly GCA_004320125.1). Lineage (NCBI taxonomy): Eukaryota > Metazoa > Chordata > Aves > Charadriiformes > Scolopacidae > Scolopax > Scolopax mira. Next base: position 20,918 of record BJBW01000649.1, on the reverse strand, counting down.
ACATTTTTTAGAAGAAAATCATGTGAAAAACTTACTCTCCAGTATTTTTTCCATCAAGATACAATTCCATTAATTTATTTTCTTTCTCTTAAGAATACAAAAAAACCCCAGAATTTTCCTATGTCTGAAAAAGCAGGAGCAAACTTCTTGGAATGTTTCAGTCCCTTAAGAACTCCACTAACCTATGATAAAAATTTTAATTAAAGGATATGGTTATTTATATCATAGTAGCACTAGACCTAAGCACCTAGAACTCACTTTGCAGGAATTTTAGCAAGATAGAAGAAAAGTGTGGGTCTGTGATAAGATATGGAGACAGTCTAAGCGGCACAAAGAAATCTTCTTTTCGTTTTCATGGAACGGCTAATCCTGAAAACCATTTTCAGGCCTATTAAGGACAATAAAATCATCAGGAGACATCAGTATGGCTTCACTGAAGGCAAATAGAGCTTGACCAACTTAAAATTCAGTGATGAAAGACTGGTCTGGTAGATGAGGGGACAGCAGTGGATACGCATAGTGAAGCAGTTGAAGTAATGAGCAGACAGGGAGATGGATTGAAAACTGGACTGAGCCCAGAGGGTGGTGATCAGTGTCATAAAGTCCAGCTAAAGCCTAGTGACTAGCAGTGTAACCCAGGGACCTTTACTGGGTCCAGTTATTTTCAATACAGAATCATAGAAACATTTTGGTTGGAAGGGACCTTTAAGGTCATCAAGTCCAACTGTTAACCTAACACTGCCAAGTTACTACTAAACTGTGTCCTTCAGCACTACATCTTCATTAATGATCTAGATGGAGTGTACCATCAGCAAGTTTGTCAATGACAGAAGCGGGAGGAGTGGCTGATATGCCAGAGGGTCATGCTACTATCCAGAGGGACTTCCATAGGCTGGAGAAATGGGCTGAACAGGAATCACATGATGTTCAAGAAGTGGATGTATGAAGTGGCCTCAAGAATGTGGTGGGGCCATAGCGAACACAAAGTTAAACATGAGCTGGTAAAATGCACTTGCAGCAAAGGTGGCTAATAATATCCTGGGCTGCATTAGACAGAGCTCCTGACAAAAGGCCAGGAAGATGATGAAGGCACTGGAAAATCTCCCACATGAGGAAGGACTGTAAGAGCCAGAACTGTTCAGTTGGAAGAAGAGACTGTTGTGTGTGTGTGTATATATATATATTTATTAGAAAAATATACAAAACTTATACATATATTAAAAAAAATATATAAATGCCTGCAGGGAGGTATAAAACATGTCTGGGCTCTTTTTAAAGATGCCTAGTGCTGGGACCAGAGACAATGAACACAAATTGAAACACGGGAGGTTTCTTTGTACATCAGATAACATTTTTTTTACTGTAAGGATGGCTGAGCACTAGAATAGGTTGTGGAGTCTCCACTGTTGGAGTTATCAAAAGTCAAGTGGACACAGCACTTGATAACTGACTTTAGGTGACCCTGCTTGAGAAGGGGAGTTGGACCACATGACCTCCAGAATTCCTTAACAACTTCAACTGTTCTGGGATTCTGTAATTCCATGGTTCTGTTTTGAAAAGCAATGTTCAGTGTCAACATTCAAGTTTATCCTGTGCTGTTGAGGTGAATGACCTGAAAAACACTAAAAATTGGTAGTTTATCAGCTTCCCATGGTTTGTGTGTCTACTCCACAGTAGCACAAGAAAAACACACAGAAAATGGGCATCCCTGTGTTTTGTCTACGCTCTGTCAAACTCTTCTTACTCTTTTATTTTCCATGTACTGTAAAGATTAAAAATACAGCAAAAATCTGATCATTCAAATTCATCTTTGTACTAGATATTGAGAGAATTTTTGAGTAGCTAGTAAGTTTCTTTATGTAGATCCATATCTCTTATTTTCTAAATATGTTAGCAAGATGATATCTTATCCTTGGAACAGCAATAATTGTAACTTAAGTATATGTAAAATAACTACCCCTCTCAATGACAAAAATAACAGTACAGTCTTTTATAGCTTTTTTAATTCTACAATGTCAATTTTATTATTGGGAGAATGTGAAATGAGATATATAAAAGTTCAGTAGCAGAGCTAAAATAAAAAGTCAGCATTATGGTTCTGCTTAATGGTTCTGCTATTAATAGCCATCTGCTTTTCAGCAAGATATGAAATATCTGCAAGACATTTTGAAGACAAGAGCTGAAGTAACTGAAGTAGCTGGTTGCCCTGTTTAGTTTCACTACTGTTAGTTTGTATTTCTACAAAAATATAAAATCTTTGGCATGAATTACCAATTCAGTAGGGGTTTGCCAGTTATTCTGTCGGAACTGTAGTCGTATCGGTGGACTTAACAAAAACTGACTTCTGTGCAGTCTAATTAGTCACCAGCAAGAATTCCCATGGTGAAAATTCCTGAAAAAATACCCATTTTCCAAATGACCTTCTGTTTCCCGAGTACTCCAATACAAAATACTTGGAAAATCCTTGGGTGGCCAAATATTTACAGCTATTCTGGAGCTGAATCAAGTACTTGTGGGTTACAGTTCAGAATCTGAGCCAAAGCTTAGAGAGCACAAATGGTTTGTGAGAGTCTATGGGTGCTCTGTTCTACACTAGGTAACTTACCTGTGCTGATCAACCCTATCAAGAAAAGGAAAGCTTAAACTTGTAAGTAGAAAAATAGTTTCCAATAGACCACAAGCATCCAGAGACGCCCCCAAGAAGTCATGTTGTCTAGATATGTCTCCTGTCTTGTAGAACACATTTCACATTCTGATAGGTCTTAGTTCTAAGAGTAGAATGAAAGGTTTTGTGTTATCAATATATGTCAAATTTATTATTTGTGTCTGCAGTTCCGTCCTGTTTCTGAGATAGTCTTCAACTTTTCTCAGTGTCTTTTTTCATTTCCCAAAATATGTTCTCTTATACTCTATATTTCTTTACACTGTCTTCATATTTTTAACACCTCTATTTATTTTGCTCCATATTGATTGGATCTGTCTATTATATAGGTTCAGGAAAAAAAAATTATTATACACAATATTTTTAAATTTTTGAATTGGGCTGCAGGGAAGATTCATTTCAGTAAAGTACAAACATGCTAGAACCAACTTTTCTTATGAAGAATACGGTTTTCTCTGAGGCAAATGAAGGTATGGTGTCTGAGATATGCTACAGTATCTAAATGTAAGAAAGGGGAAGGGATGAATGAAAGAATCCTTTGATAAATTAGGGAAATATTTACTGAACTTGCTACAGTGCTGTATACTGTGAATATAAGTAATTTTGTGACACCAAGTTATAATATTAACTTCAATAACTTGAGGAGACAAATTCCTCTCTAACTAGGTCCTGGCTGTGGAATTTCACAAATTCTGCCTCAGGTACATTAGATTTTGCTTTCCCAATGGTTAAGATAAAAGCTCAGTTTATTATATCCTCGGTTCATTGTAGACAAATAAAAAATTATAAAGGCACATTTCATTGACATTTTTTCCCCTATCACTGTGAAACTGAGCCAAATAAAAACTCTTGGGGCAAGCTGGAGAAGAAAGTGGTCCATTATAACCTAATCTTCCTGATAGGAGCAGCTGTGATAGCAATAATGGTAAAGGCATATCATTTTTATTTTAAATAGCAGCAGTAATTTTCATATATTAAAGAAATTCTGGAAGAAATAAATGTTTCCTTCCAAGTAGTGAAAATTAAAGATTAATGGAAACGTATCTCTGTTTTAATAAGTGTAGATTTCCAAGTTAAATATTTCCCAGACTTGGATAAACTTCTTTTCATGAGTTTACTCAACAGATGCAGGCCTCAGGAAGAAGTAAAATATTTACTACAAATTTGATTTTTGAAACTCCTGTCTGAGTATCAGAGAAAATAGCAACTGGTTTAATTCCTTATTTCAAGTCAAGATACTTTCAATTTCTTGTAAAGGAAAAAAAAAAAAGAAACTAATTTAGAAGCCAATTATCCAGGAAACAAGATTATTCAGTAATGTGACATTTCTGCACATACTTTATGGTATAATGATACACAGTCATAGAAACAATGCCCATTAATTTCCAAGAATTGTAGATGTCATTTACCATAAATAGTTTAAAGAATGACTCTTTATGTTACATGGAGCCTTTATTTACTGAAAGTTTTATATCAGCATGAGGAGATCATTCTTGATTTTAACTTAAAAATGTGTAAGTAGAAGATGACAGCAGCACCGATCAAATGCAGTAAATACCTCTGCTGGTACAAAAATAATTTACTGAGTGTAAATTTTAGTGTTATCAACAAAAAATTTGTGGGGTTTTATGTTAATCTTACAATAGCTGGTTTTCTTCCCTGCAAAGCAGCGAAAAGAACCTGTAGAGTGAGACTTAGGTAAGACACTTTGAAGGACTGTGATGATCTGGTGGTGAATGGAATGAAATCCAATTGGCAGCCAGTCAAGAGTGGAATCCCACAGGGCTCGGTACTGGGACCGGTTCTCTTCAACATCTGGGCATGTTGATCTCTATCAATCATCAATCTGGGCAAGGGGACCAAATGCACCCTCAGCTAATTAGCAGACGACACCAAGTTGGGTGGGAGTGTTGATCTGCTGAGTGTAGAAAGGCTCTGCAGAGGGATCTGGACAGGCTGGATCGATGGGCCAAGACCAACGGGATGAGATTCAATAAGGCCAAGTGCCGGCTCCTACACTTGGGTCACAAGAATCCCAAGTAGCGCTACAGGTTGGGGACAGAGTGGCTGGAGAGCTGCCTGGCAGAAAAGGACCTGGGGGTCTTGGTTGACAGCAGACTGAACATGAACCAGCAGCCAAGAAGGCCAACAGCAGGAACTGTGGCCTGTATCAGGAACAGTGTGGTAAATAGGACCTGAGAGATGATCATCCCCTGTACTTGGCACTTAGACCCCACCTCAAGTACTGTGTGCAGTTTTGGGCCCATTGCTATAGGAAAGACATTGAGGTGCTGGACGAGAAGCTGGTGAGGGGTCTGGAGCACAAGTCTTATGAGGAGCAGCTGAAGGAGCTGGGGTTGTTCAGTCTGGGGAAGGGGAGACTGAAGGGAGACCTTCTCACTCTCTACAACTGCCTGAAAGGAGGCTGTAGAGAGGCGGGGGTCGGTCTCTTCTCCCAAATCACAGATGTTAGGACAAGGGGAAATGGTCTCAAGTTGCACCAGAGGAGGCTCAGGTTAGATATTAGGAAATATTTCTTTACTGATAGGATTATCAGACATTGGAATGGGAATGGAGGTGGTTGGGGCACCATCCCTGTAGGTATTCAAGAGATGAGTTGACATGGTGCTCGGGGATATGGATTAGTGTTGGGTTGGTGTTGGTTTGTGTGTGGTGTGTTTGGTTTTTTTGTTTTTCTTTTTTGTTGTCTGTTTCTGTTTTTTTCTGTTGATTGGACTGGATGTTCTTGAAAGATCCCTTCCAATCTAGGTGATTCTGTGATATCAGTCCTTGGTGATCCTTTGCTGACCTTTAAAGCAAGTTCTGTGAGAATTATATTTGTTCCAAAGGGTGCAAACCTTTTTTTCTTCCTTCTACCTGGTACGTTTTTATTCCATTAGTACTTACCTGAACTCTTTATTTATAAAAGTGTGGAGGTTTTTATTGTTGTTTTCATTGTTGTATTTTATTGTTGCTTTGATTTAACCCCCTTCTGGAATAACTGGAGATAGTGAGCACACAAGGGAATTAGATTTTTTTTTTCCTTCTAAGAGAGGAGAAATCTTATTTACAATCACTTTGAGTTGTCTAATAAACACTAAGTTCACCCTTTCTCAGAAATCACTGAAGGCATACAAAAACATCTGTGTAGGTAGAATCACAGAATGATTAAAGTTGGAAAGATCATCAATTTCCAACCCTCCTTCCATGTGTTTATTCTTTCTGTAAGGCTTAATCTTTCTAAATATAATAATAGCTGTAATTTCAACCTGAAATCTTTCACTTTACACAGTGATGGACAATGTCCTGCAAAAAGAGTATGACAAATGGCATATGTCTGATAATGTAAAATGTAATTAAGTTGGGCAAGTTGAAATATTCAATATTATGTCAAAGAAAACATTTAATGCTGATCCAACATTAGAGTTGTTCTGACAACTTTTGTAAGACTTGAGTTAATAAAGTACTCTTGCCTAAAAGTTAAAATGCTTTGGTATATTTTTGAGGAAAGCACCAATCATTGTGCTACTATGTAACATTTCTGGCTGAGATTTATAGCTTGTGGGTTATATGAATGGATTAATAGATTTTAATGGCAGAATTAATCGCTGTTATTAGGAAATTTAATTAGCTTAACATAAGACATAAATTTTGGACACATGTTCCACCATCAGAACCATATATTTTCATGACATAGAGCTTATCTTTCTGAAGAATATTCAGAATTTTTCAGATATTTCAAATTATGTATATTATATGTCTTAACGCACCTCAGTAGGTTGCAAGTATTCTGATAATAAAAGCTTAGAATCTTGTATCAATTTATCAAGCAACTAATTTTTAAAATTTTACAGATAAATTTGTATCTTTTACTAGCATGGATTATATGGAGCATTTCTTGCCGATGTGCGCTTTTCCATTCATTGAAACATTTTTTAAAAAAAGAAGAAGAATTCAGAATTGATGAAAAAAAAGAAGAAAATGTCTGCATTGAAATCACCAGTGACAAGATGCAGAGCATTAGCTCTGAACAGCAGACTTCACAGCATTCAGACAAAATAGTACAATTAAATGGTAATAAATACCTTTTACCAGATAAGAAATAAACACAATTTAAACATGTAAATTGTATTAATATATCTAAAAAAGTACTATAGAAGAAGTAAAATCCCTATCTGATGATGTTCATTCTGTAAAATTCAACTAAACTGGACATAAATACAAAAAGACTTAAGAACAAAGGAAAAAAAGAGATGAAAGCTGATTAAACATATGCAAGTATTTATCCAATTCAAACTGTACGTCAAACGTGTCCATGAGACTACGCTAGACTGTACATCTTATATAAGAATATAGTTTCTAATAGATTTTAATTTTATTAATTTCTATAAAGTTCCATCAGTTTTATAGATTACTCAACAATGTACAATTCCAGGCTAATTCAGAGGTCTTCATGGTTATATAATGCATAACTACCAAAAGTTAGATCAAGATAATTTATTATGGAAGCAAAATGGGTGGCCTGACATGCACTCATTTCAATCTCTTTATCTCCTATTGTTTCTCTTCTGTGTGCGTTTGAATAAGCAAGTTTGTCTCTGTAAGTGCCTAATGCTGGTCACCAAATTAATGCTAATTCAGTTTCAAAATTTCATCATAGAAAATTCACTCTGAAATCTGCAGAGTACAAACTGAAATATTTTAGACATTCACTTTTAATAAAACAATTGAGCAAAACCACTTACACAAACTTACAGAACTCACAGCATGGTAAAAATTTAATTTAGTAGTGCTGGAAGGAAATACTTTTTCACTCATTGTGACTCAATAGCTTCTATGCTATAAGATAATGCCATAACCTGTATCCATGGTTATGAAAGTAAAGTATTACTTCTATACTGAAGCATAGAATATTTACATAAATTGGTAGAAGAAGGTTTTGTATCTTCTTGTTTCCATTTCTTATAATTTCATTTTAACCAGTCCTATTAATTGCTCCGTCTGTACCTCACAGATGTAATGAAGTTCAGAAAATTACAGAGCACAAGTAAGAATACAAAACAATTAATTGATTCTCCCTTTTTTAACTGAGCAAATTAGCTATAAGCATCTCTCATAATTCTCAAGCATGTTAATTATTCTAAATTATTGCTGATTTTCAACAGTTCTTCAAATCATTCAATCTATAAGTATACATTCTACAATTAGAATTTTGGCTTATACAGCTAACCAGTTTAATTAGTAATGCTTGCAAATTCCTCGTGTTACTGACTGACAACAAATTTATACTTGCATATTTATCTGTAATAAAAGGCACCAATGCTGCTAACTATATTGAGAGTCTTGATCAAATCAAGAAGAAAAAGGAGTAGAATTGCACACATTAGGTTCATATCCAAAGAATAATAATTATCACATTTTCAGGGGAAAACTATATAATAAACCCAGCTATTTCCCTGAATTTGCATGATTTATCATGGTTTCATGTTAAGTTAAAGCTGAAATAAAGTAAACTGACATCAAAGGATTAAAAAATATGGGAGATTTTCTTTGCAAATTCAAATTATTTTCACATTATTTCCTAACATTCGATTAGGTCTAATTGATAATCAGTTTTAAAGATGTAACTATTTCTGCCAAAAATCTTTCTGTCTAGCAAAGAAGTACATGATATACATGCAGCTGCAGCTGTAGTGGGTTGGAAGCTTCCCAGACTTATGTGAATATAAGGTGGAAAAGTTAAGTAAAAAAATCTTTGTTTTACTGTAGAAAAATACTTACCTTTTGAACAAGAAATCTAAAATGTGTGTACCATGCTTTCTGTTTTTTGATTTCTATGGTCATGGTAAATGAGCTGTATAAATGCTATTATTCTTGTCTGTTATTATGATGAGAATATACTGTACTAGTGTCTTAAAAACTTAGAAAAATAGAAGAAAATATTGAAAACTGAAATTCAAATTAATTTTTTAATTTAAAAGATGTGTAATAAAAGAAGAAAAGGTGGTCCCCCAAGGCCCATTATTGGTGCCGGTTGTGTCTAAAATCTTTATCAATGCACCCTCACTAA
>BJBW01000648.1:47059-61614 GCA_004320125.1 Scolopax mira | reverse complement strand
TCTAGATCCCTCTGTAAAGCCTTCCGACCCTCAAGCAGATCAACACTTCCACCCAGTTTGGTGTCATCTGCAAACTTACTGAAGGTGCACTCAATCCCCTTGTCTAGATCATCAATAAAGATATTGAACAAGACTGGCCCCAAACCCGAGCCCTGAGGGACACTGCTGGTCACCGGCCGCCAACCAGATTTAACTCCATAATCACAACTTGCTGGGCATGGCCATCCAGCCAGTTTTTATCCAGCGGAGGGTACACTTGTCTATGCCATGATTCTCCAGTTTCTCCAGGAGAATGCTGTGGAGGACGGTGTCGAAGGCCTTACCAAAGTCCAGGTAGACAACATCCACAGCCTTCCCCTCATCGAGAAAGCGGGTCACATGGTCATAGAAAGAGATCAAGTTGGTATAAAATGAGATCCGCAGGCAGGCAGGCACCTGTAGCCTTGCCCATGTCCATAAAGGCCTCAGACTACTAAAAAATAATTGTTTTCCTGAATTCAGCAGTGCTTACATTCTCTCAGATTATTTTGGGAGTTCCCAAAAGCCTGATGGTATTCAGGAGCATTAGATTACCTGAGGTGGAAGTAACGCCTCACCCTGTGCCGCCATGTTGTGCGTCCAACTGCCAGGAGTCCCTGTCGCTATGGCAACCAGGTAACCAGGCGCCCAGCAAAATGGCTGCCCTCAGGTGTTCCTTGTCTGCCAGGTGCTAGGTAGCTCCCTTTAAGGTAATTTACCACCTCTTGTCCAGGTGGTTCCCCTGTCCTCCCAAACACCTGGGCTAGCAATGCCATGGTTCTCTACCAGTCCTTTGCCTTTGACCTTAATCAAGATGACTGCAAAATATTCCTGTGCAGTGCCTGCTACATCTGCTGTTTCCATGAAGCAGAAGAATATCAGGACATTAAAAACGAGGACTGAGGTTATTTTGCAAGGTGCTGGAGCAGATATGTACTACCCAAAAGTTGAAGTATGGTGTGCCTCTGTGAGCATTTTTTGAAGAGAGCAGTAAGTAAGAAGCACAGCCCATGGAGAAGTGGATTTCAGCTTGATCAAGCCACAGGCCAAGACTTATTTATGGACATTTCCTGTGGGATTTGGGGTGTGTGAGGGTGCTTGACAAGAATGTGGATCACAGACAAGTGGCTAAGGTCAGTCTGCTACAGGAAGATAAACAAGAAGGCAATTTTCAATGAAAGTCCAGCATATTCTTTCAGGCAAAGTATGGCAGGCCAGGCCAAGCACCTGCTCCTGCTGTAGCCTAGAGGCACCCTGGTGAGCCAGCTGTGACTGACAGCACCTCAGCTAAAGCAGGAGATTGGATTTCTAGATCAGAAACAGAAATGTCACTGCTGGGAACCGGCCACAGATCTCTCAGCACCAGCAAGTGATACCGCAAAATGGCGCTCGTGTCCCCTGCGTACATCTACTAAAATCAGGTGAGGGAGTCGGCATTTTGTGCGGTTAGGAGAGCTTCCCGGCTGCCAGGTGAAATTTATCTGGAGAGTGATGACATGGAAAAGGTGGCTGGATGTGGACTAGACAGCTATGTTGTCAGTCCTCAACCTGTGTGAGATGGCAGTTTAGATGGTAAGGGACCCATAAGACTTTAAATTTCTTCACCTCAATTTAGCTGTTAACTTAGTGTGAAGGGAAAATGGTTCATAGGAACTGCAGTGTGGGACTGTTTTGACTGAGCAACTGTAGTTGTTCAAACATAAAGCAGATGGTTAATATTCCTATGGCTAATCTGAATTATTTCTGCAGAAAAACATGCACTCAGCAACTTTATATTATTAGCCTTATGCCAACACTTAGAAATCTGGCATGAAAATGTTTTGAGGAAAACAAAGCCCAAGTTTACAGACAGATTAATTATTTTAAATATAATTTATAAACTAGGAAGAGATATTGAGATGCTGTCCAACAGCTAGGAGAGCCTACCGTGTCACAGAATTTTCACAGATGCCTTGCAATGGGAATGGCTCTGGGAGAATATCCTCAGTTGCTCCCACAAATCCTAGTCCTTGCTTCATTATGTGTGTCATCACCATTACTATTTGCATAAAGCTGTACTTGTATTTTTTGCAACCTCAAAACTATCATTATAATACCATGGACCATCTGTAGAAATCACATAAAGATGTGTCTCTGCATTTAAGATGATGGCTAGGAGGTTCATGTTCATAGGCATTTGCAAAAATTCATGCAACCTCTTTTTCTTTAAAAAAAGTAATTACCATTTTATCAGGGAAGACTATTGCTAGTGAAAATGCTTAGCTGTGCATTACTGTAACAAGGTTAAAATAACATGCTGTGTAATGCAGTATAGCTGGGGGAAAAATAATTCAAAAATTGTATCACAGTTCGTTCAAAGCAAACAGGTTTGTTCTACAACAGGTACCACCAGATTTGGGGCTGCATGCCAACTAAAATGTGGTTTTAGATTCTTTAGTTTTTCTGGCGTACTTTTGAAGGGGACATCTAGAAATAAATGCCACAGTGCAATTACTGATATTCTCATCTACAAAAATATTTTTGGAGGCCATAGAGTCCCTTACTGCCTTTGTAATTACATGGCCATGCGTTCTGATTTTGAATCAGTTATATGAGAAGATGGCTTCAATGCCTTGCAGATATGTCTGTAATATCTGTAACATCATGTTGTTCTTGAGAGTTATTTCATTGGGGCTTCTGAAATAACATGAGTAGTATTAAAATGAAGTGACAGTTACATTTAATTATGGCATGGCTGATGTATCTGCAAAGAATCTTAACTGAGATTTTCAGTTTTCTTTTGGAACACTTGCAGAGAGAACATGATTTCCTCTGGCTTTTTTGCTTTATATTCTTCTGATTTTTCTACTGCTTAAGGAAACATAGTATTGCATTTCAAATCAAATACTTGAAATATGAAGTGCTACCGAAGAGTTGCTTCTGGTTGACACATGAAATTGTTCTGATTAGTCACATGTTGCTGTTGTGGGTCCTGGATTGTGAACAAAAAATACTCCCTGTGTACATTTAAAAAAATCAATTTTCAGCAGCTTCAACAGTGCATTTTTTGTATGAGCTTCTTGTAAACATTTCCATTCATAGAGACCAGTCAGAGGGTACTTGAAGAAAATAAATAGAAATAAAATATGGCCACAACTGAACAGAATTCACTTAAATATTCAGGAAACTATTAATAGAAATTGCTGGTTAAATCTGTCCAGCTCTAACATCTGGATGACTTGAGTGAAAAAAACCCCACAAAATTAAATCCTACTTTGAAATAAAATTTATTAAAGTTACCGTAGTATTCTGGGACCTCATGTCAATTATTCCAGAAATCCAATTTATTGCAGATATATTGGAGGCTCACAGAAGAGGTAAACAGTTGCTGTAGTGAAAAATGCTACAGGAGTAAATAGGTAAACGATAGAAAAGTTATTTGTTTGTATTATTTGCTTTAGGATATTAATTTCATGCCCAAATTAAAACCAAACAATGGTATTTGCATTAGCTGTGCTTTAGTGCAAAAACAAATCACTTTGTTATTATGAGTTAGCAGTTTTTCTTCTTAGAGGAAATAATGAAAAGCTCTATTTCTTGGACGTATAAGCAGATGAGCCATCACCATAGCAACTGAAGGACGTATCCATTGCGTCATTCTGTCAAACGGCCCCTGCATGTGACTCCAAGCTCACGCTCACATTCCTTACTTCCATCTGAAAGTAGGTTTTAGTCCTGACATCCAATAAAATCAATACTCAGTAGGATATTTTCTGCCTGCCGTAGTTTGGAAATACGAAGCTACTTAAAGCAGATTTTTTTGTCTTAAAGGAACAGCAGAGGTTGTTTATCTGTCAATACACTGAAAGTTAATAAAAAAAAAAAAAAGAATTAATAGAAAACTGTTTCCAGGAACGCTAAGGTTCTTCTTTCTTGCTCTTTATTGTGGTTAGTGATTCAGGCATGTATGTCTTTGTTACAGAGGATTATCACAGGTTCTCAGGACAGCTTCCAGCAGTGAGATTGACTTATTTAAACACCGTGATTCTCTCCTAGAGTTATGAAAGAAGCTTTGATTTCTCCACAAAAAGGAGAATTGTGCTGCAAACATGTTTTATAAATCAGACAGCAGGAACTAAATACAAATGGCATAGTGCTAAATGATTATCCATTTCCCTTGCAAACTCTGAAGCAGGATTTCCTGTTCTCCCCATCCTCAAAAATGTTAGAAGTTGAACATCCCTCTCAAACTCTAAAAGGTGATTTTCACCTTGCCTCTCCTTTCCTCTTTATCACTCTCAGATTTTAATCTTCTCTACACCAAGGCATTTGGCCTCTGCTTTCCTGGTCTGATTCCCAAATCAGCCAGGCTGACCTTTTCCAATTGTTACAAAAACAATGGCCATTATTGCTTGTGTGGATTCCTCCACAAAGTCAGCCCAGATTGAGTTTCTGTAAATCAAATGACTACTGCAACACTCTCCAGAAAGAAACAAATTGTTGCCTCATTAGGTAAATCTGAAGGTAGCCTTGTTACTTATGTTTTGAGCAAATGTTCTTTGCTGAGTGGTTTGTGATGAGTACCAGCAGTGCCTAAGAATAACACATAAACATTCACCAAAATTCAAAGTCTGAGTTTAACGAGAAAGTGATCATACTCCAGGCCATTTGCATCCATGGACTGGTGTGACATTTATCAAAGATATGGAGCATAGGAGATGGAAAAAAATATGATGGAGAGAAGGTACCATCTCTGTGGGGCACTACATTAAAGTCATTGAACGGTATACCCATCACTACGGTGTGCGGCTCCAGAATCTGAACGTTTTTTCCCCAATCATGCTTTCTTCAATCTTTTCTTGAGTGAAGGAGGTATATCAAAACTGTGCTCTGTCTTTCTCTGCTTCTATCTCTGTCTCTCTCTGAAATACTCAGTACATTTTAGGTTTATAAAAAATGTAAAATGTATTACAATGTACATAAAATATAGAAAGATTCTGTACTCAAGTGAATTAATAGCTATATGCAAAAATGATTTGCAAAATGTGAATTTGCCATACTGGAATAATGTTCTTGAAACCCTATCTAAACAACAACTCACTCTCAATTTCACTAAAGCTGGATGGACTGGTAGTTTTCTAAAGCAGATTATGCAGAATCACTCACACTAGTGAAACTGTTTCCCATAAACAAGGCAAGTGAGTTTTGCAACCTCCGGTAAAAACGAAATCAGGCAAACCATGATGTATACCCTTTCTTACTTAAGTATCATTAGCAAAAATAAGAATCAATTGAATCAGTTATGCACAGACTACCGGCTTCCAAGGTTACTATTGATCACCTTATCTATACTTTCAAAACTCTTGACTAAAATGGAAAAAAATTATATGTAAACATCATTCCTTGACTGCCTGCCTTCCCTGAAGATGGGACTTTTTAAATCCAAGCACTTTTGAGTTTAGGAAAAAAAAAATCAGTGGAAAAAATTATTAGTATTTTGAAGGCCACACAGTGTTTTTCTGAAATGTTTTCTGTAAGATATGTTCAATACAGAGAGCATCACATATTAACTTTAAATGCAAGTGTCATGTTTTTAGCTGATGTAATACTAAGAAAATGGATCTGTGGCTGTGTTCAGAAAATTGCAATTTAATTCAGATATGCCGTTGCTTCCAGTTTTCTCATAGATCTGTGGACATTAAATCATGTCAGTTTCCATTGGTGAGAAGATTGCAGATGTGTCTATTCAGATTTAATCTGTACTTTATTATTGTTTTACATTTAAAATTTGGTATCTTCCAATGACCCTGCTCAAAGCTGTGGCTTTGCAGTAGCAAGTGCAAAATCTCAAAAGGTAAGTGTAGCCCATGTGCCAGTGATTCCCAAAGGGTTGTGCTGTGGTATATGGTGTGCCATAGGAATAATAGAAATGTGGCAGCACCCTGCGTGCTCTGCCATTTCTAATCTTAAGAGCCTGGTAGAAATGAACAGTGGTAGGGATAGCATGTGAGCAGCCCATGGGGAAGTTTAATCTCCTTGGTACTCTCAATTTTAATCCAAAATAAAGTGCACTCCAAGTAGAAGAACCTTGGGATGTGTCACCAGGTGTTAATAAATCTGCATAAGGATTTACAATCATTCTATTTTCAGAGACAACTTAGGGCTTTTTAGAAATATTTTACTTCCTTGTCCTTTTCATGCAGCAAACAATTGTTTCTGGCCACCCAGAAGCCCAGGTAACAAGTGATTTTGAAACTGTGGGCAAATGACTTGTGTATTTGTCTACATAAATAGCTCATACTTAAAAATTAGGTTCTACCCAAGATGTTGATGTTGGTGGATCCAGTCACTAAAGATATAGTACATGTGTGTTATCAGTCCCTGGTTTGCTTTTCACTAAGTTTTTATTTGTTTTATGTGCTGAAAAAATTAATCAGGATGAACAATTAAAAAGTTATGTGCATTCGCAAATTCAATAGAAACCATATGAGTCACAATGCTCAGTCTGTTAAGCCATGACTGGTTTTTTAGGCAAACAATTTACAAAGAAGAATGATGATTAAGAGAAATTAAAAAATCCTAACTCCTATGACTGGATCTTTTAGAATAGCAGAAATCAAGGGTCCAGTACTAATTATCACTATTTGGCCAGTTCCACTTGGTTAAAGCACCTTGATAACCCCGCCTGCCTATCCTCTTGTATTCCTCTATTAATTTCCTTTCAGATGTTGACAATTAGAAAAAACTTTGAAAATGGTGCATATATATCTAAGCTACAATTAAAACAAAGCCAGGAACTATTATTGTATAAGGTGATTAGTGTTCAGAATTTAGCTGCTGGCTGTAATAAATGCTTAGAACCTGTTTTCTAGATTTTCTATCTAGAGTTAACACCTTTCATTTTGGACTCTGTTTTCAAGGGTGTGTAAAGTTGGCCATTGGTTGTTATTTATTTAAATCAGTGCATTCAGAATGAAAATGTCTTCCTCAGACTTGCCTATCTGGTTTTGATACAGAGGCTAAACTGGAGAGCTGAAGATGGACTTGTGTAGGAATTCCACAACTGGAGTATCTTAGGTGTGTTTTAAATATTTGAGTGTAATATGGCCCAAGTTAGTTGACAGTGTTCAAGTTCATGCATATGAATATGGTATATGCCATGATGTTTTGAAAAGAAAAAACAACATTTACTACTTTCAGAAAAGTTTAAGTTCACATTTAACACTTGTGAAGAAATCAAAGAGCCCCTGGAGTAGTCACTCATACCTTACAGATTTCTCCTGTGACGCAGGAATGAAGCACTTGCCCATACTAACAGGCAGGTAGATTGTCTAAGAATTTCATCTACCATGAGCAGTTCAAAAGCTTATCTTTGTGGTTGAGGATCTCAAGATCTTTCAATATGGTTCCCTTGTTCAATAAACTTTGCCTCTGCTCATGCTGACAGCGGGACTGAGCACGTATATCCAGCTTCTGATGGAGAATGAACAGGTACACTTAAATAAATTCCCCGCACATCAAAGACAGTATAAGATGATGTTCTGGAATGTTAAAGAAGACATTAACTTGGAAACATACTTATTCACTGAGTGAATAATGGCCATCCAGTATCTCTTCAACTCATCTTCTCAAGACTCAGTCCCAACCCTACAATCCCGGTTTCCTGCAGCGCCAGTACGAGCTGCAGCCCACAAACTGCCATGATTTAATTTTATGTGTCAACTTTCATCTTTGCCCATCATTATTCATACTGGGAGCTGGAAATCCTTGCAATGCAGTGTAGATGAAAACAGCTGAAGTGCAGTACATAAACCTTACCGTGATAGTTTGTATCGATGACATCTTTCTTTTTGCTTTAAAAATGTAAAATACAGGTCAATTGAGCAAGAACTGGCTAATCATACTGCCAGTTTTTAGCAAGTGGGTAGTCTCTAAAGTGGCACTAATAGCAAAACATTATATAGCCTGCCTATTAAAAAAGATGTCAAGAACAGTTTGACATAACAAAGTTCAGATGCATAACCAGACATGGAACGTAGATAAACTAATTCCTCCAATTAGACAACTTCCTAAATATAGTTCATCCAGAAATTTAGAGGAAGAGGAAAATTACACATCTGCATAGGAAACCAGAGAAGCCAAGTAGATCAAGAACATTTAGCAGTAAATCTTTAATCACAAATACATAGTATTTTTTCATCATTTGAAAAAAAAAAAGATCTTAAAAATAAGAATTAAAGAACAAAAATTATGCGTATTGCATCTACTGCATAAAGAGCATCTGCTCTCATTAAGGTATTTTTTTACAATATCCCACTTGAATGGATCCAGCAGGGAAATTGCATAGAATGACAATAGCACTTGCTCATCATCATCTTCAGTGCTAAGGTGTCACCTAGAGAATTTTTTCAGAGATTTTTCTTGATCTAACAAGACTTTAGCTTAATTTATATGCCCTACATGTCAAATGCAGCTATATTGGTTAAATTACATGACTTCTGTACCTCTTTGCATAAAACTTCTTTTTAAGAGAAACAAAGTATTTCCTTCCCTTGCTCACATTTCTTTGGCCTAAAAAAAAAAAAAGATTTCTTTATAGTTTCTCCAACTTGTCCCACATGTCAGACCATAACAGCAATGTTAATACTTTTCTCTCCATCCCCTGAGTTCCTGGAGCTCTCTCTGTACGCAAGAACTTCCATATCTCATTTAAGCAGATTGAGCATTAAATTCTCCATAAACCCTGGAGAGCACTGGAATTGCCAGTGCCTTTATGTGATACATTTAATGTAATTTTCACCTGGTTTGGGCTTTGTTGTGTGTATGATCTGATAATTTTTTTCACGTTATTCATTCTGGCTAAGATAAGAAATCACTGCCTAATAATAGCAGACCATAGGCTGGTAGTAGTGACCAGAAGAAGCTATTAGCCATACATACAGAACCTTTGACTAGACAAAAGACTGTGAGGAAAAGGAAATCACAGATTAATTTTACTTTGAAGAGTTAAAGAAGGTCAGTGCCAATCAAGATGGGGATTAATTAACTGGTGTAGCTATTAAAAAAAGGAGAGAAGGAGACAATGCTAACAAAACATCACTATGGACCTTATATTACACAGGTTAGGTAGGAGCTTCTTACATCTGTGATATTTATACAAGTTCATGTTGTGGGAATAAAAGGAGTGATGTGTTCTTCTGTATATTTGAAGTTGGGTTTTGTTTGTTTGTTTCTTTGATAGTTTTATATATTAGTCTGCTCATCAGTGCCTCTGCTGTGCTGGCAGCTGGGGTTTGAAGAGAATGAGAAGGTTCTTTTCCAGAGACAAAAAGGAGTTATTTCAAATGTGGCTTTTGATCATTGTAGTTCTGAAGTGTGTGTCATAAACTAGACAAACCAACAGTAAAGAGAAGCCTGTCCATAAAGGTCATCATTTCTCAATCATTGCAGCAGTCAGTCCACTTAATTTTTTTAATGATGGGAATTGCACACATAGTACAGATTTTCACCATATGTTGACATGCCTTTGTTTTGGATTGTAAAAGAAAATTGAACTGATCTTGCTAACAGGGCAGCAATGGTTCTAGCAAATTATCCAGCCTCCTGAGGAGTATTTTGGCAGCAGCTTTAATTGGAGCTGTCTTCTCAGCGCTCCCATTGTATAGCTGTGTTTTAACAGCTATATCTTTTTTGTCGCTCCACCACATTCAGTTCTCTGGTAGTCAGAGCCCACACTGAGATCAGCCAGGAGCTTGCAGTACCAGGAATCTTTTGATGTAGTCCTTATTACAGCTTAGATACTGAATGAGGGAGGGCTTTGTCAGAGTCTGTAGGTGAGATGTCACTTTCTGAAAACTTTAGTCTCAGTTTTGTCTTCCAGTTGGATGCCAAGCCAAGATAATTTAATCCTACATTGTAATCTAAATGCACCTCTGCTTTTTTTTGAGAATTAGTGACATATGGCACTTTTGCATTGCAGAAGCATACTTAGTGATGTATGTTACGTGAAATATAAAGAACTCCAATTTTACAGAACAATTACATGGTATATTTTTCTATTGTCACTGTTTCAGTTGGATATGATCTTGTTTATGTTTTTGATTTTATCTATGTTTAATATACACAACATTTATTTTTGGTCTCTCTTCCGCTGTGTAAGTAATCATTCAGCACAGTAAAAGAGCATAATATCTATTGCCTTCATGATTATGCATAGAAATAAAATGAAAAACAAATAATTCTTTCTAAATCTATTGGAAAATTGTTTGCAGTCTTATTTTAGAGCATATTGTGATTATTGTTACAAAGTTAACACAGACAATATCTCTTAAGTATATTTCAAAGCCGAATGTTTTATTTCTGCTAGTTAAATCTACCAAGTGTCCTGATTACTTTTGGTACTTCATCATGTATAAATTGATTTTCTAGACTTAGTAAGACATATTTAGTTTCTACAGCTTTCAAGGGTATAATGCTCTACAAGCTCTCTTGTTCTCATAGCTGGCAGGTCACTGAACACCTCTGTAAATAACAATTTAAAAATAAAAAAGAGAAGGAAAAAAAAAACCTGGAATAGATAGGCCATGCTTTGACTTACATATACATACAGGAACATTCATTCACTCATTTGCACCATGGAATTGTTTTGATTCTTTTGGCATTATGTTTCAGGAAAATGCATTCCCCTGTTTAAAAACAGTAAAGTAATCTTATGTCAAATTCACATACAATGTTAGAATCTTTAGTGAGCTCAGTGTGAGGTTACTGCTGATGAAAATGCAAATGGTCTGCTTTATACTTTATGATTTCTAGAACTTCTCATTGATCTAAACCAGTTTTCCAGGATCGTCTCTCCCCATATTATTTATATAGGTGTAACATTTCCTAAAGTCATATTCATGACAACCTAATGAAATTACTTATGCATAATTGCAGGGCCTTGGATTGAATTACCCAGTGTATGCTGCAGCCATGTGTATTGTCACACAGGTAACATACATTCTGTTCTCTTGAGCATTGTGTGACAATGGTACATCCCAGCTTAGCATGAAGTCTAATTTTCCAACAGAGAGGAAAATTCTGAGTGACTAGTTATGAAATGCTGATAGATATACTGACCAGTTCTCAGGGACTAATGAACAAATAATCTTTTATATGCCCCCAAAAGATTAGTCTCTAAAAAAAAAAATCACAACCAGTTTGTTTGACCATGCCAGTGGGGCTGATGAGAGTACGACTAGCCATGCTAAGTCACCTTCTGTGCTTTGAGCCCAGCCAGTTTCCTTTCTGTCACATCTCCTCTCTAGTTGTCCCCAAAGAACAGGACTGACACACAGCCACACAGGTCACCAGTGAAAGCTGCCTCTGAATTCCTGTCTATCCATTGTGAACAAATGATGTTGAAAAGGGAAGAAACTGTAATAATCAAAATCAGGTGTCAGTCTTTTTTTGGGATGTAATTGCTACCAAAGCAACTTTCTCTGACACAATTTGCTTATTTTTCATCACTGATGTCTAGTTGTTTAGGCATCCAGTTCTATGCAGTTACTGTATTATTTATAGACATATGCCCAGTACAGACATCATTAAGATTGGTGCCAATTATAAAAAGTACCTAACATTTTTATCAGTTCAAACCCCACGATTCTAAAATTAATCCCCAAAAAAGGAAACCAAATGCTTTTTCCAGAAAAAAATTGTACCAAGGTAATTTAATTCATGAGAAATGGTGGATATTTATAATGATTTTTTAATAAACAACTACTCACTCAAAGATTAATTAAGAAAAATCATTCTGAATGGAAAAAAAAGTGTGAAAATGACAGTCTGTTCCTGGACAAATCTCAGGCAGAAAGAAGCAAGGAAGTTAGCTAATGAAATTGCTCATTATGAATTATTCATTCAGCTTCAAGATATGTCTTTTTTATATTAGTTTGTTTCCCTCAGGCTAATTTAAATAGTGTAATTACTCATAATACGTCTTGTTTCAGTGGACCATCAATCCCATTTACAACCAGGACTAGTTGCTGGTAGGTAGGCTATAATGATTTTGTTGCCCTGTCTTAGACATTCACATTTATTATATTTTTATAGGATGAAAAGAACAGTTTTCTGTTTGTACCTGTTAACATAGGGTTAGATATTATCCATAGAACACGTAGCCTTTCCCCCAAGTTCTAAAAACTGGCTTTACTTTTTGCATACACAAAAAAAGTGTTTATTATCCAGTGGGGATAGAAATTAGATTGATCTTGTCAAATCTGTCAGACCGTGAAACCGGACTGAAATGGAAAATTTTGTATATTTCACTAAAATACTGGAAAGACTTAAAACAGCTTATAAAACAGATAAAACTACAAAAACAGCTTCCAGTACCAAAAGGGGCTTCATATCCTTCCAATACCTAAAGGGGCTATAGGAAATGTGGGGAGGGACACATGGGGGGAGTGTAGCAATAGGACAAGGGGTAACAGTTTTCAACTGAAAGACGTTAGATATTAGAAAGAAATTCTTTCCTGTGAGGGTAGTGAGACACTTGAATAGGTTGCCCAGGGAAGATGTGGCTGCCCCATCCCTGGAGGTGCAGGGGTGGATGGGGCTTTGGGCAACCTGGTCTGGTGGGCATGGCAGGGGAGTGGTCTTTAAGGTCCCTTCCAACCCAAACCATTCTATAATTCTCTGATTCTATTATTCTATGAGATCTTGCCTTGGCTGACACTTTTTGCCATATATTCCCACCCTGTGTTATCCCTAGAATTTCCTTCTAGCTTCCCTTTGGCTCTCTTTTTTTTATAGATAATTGGAATCCAATTAGTATTGCAATACTGATTGGAGTATTGCAATACTTCATTCTTCTTGCCTAAGGATCTGTTCAGAAGATTTGCCCACCTCAGTTTTAATTTTGAAAGATGCTTCTGAGCTGGGTGAGAAACAGCTATTCAATTTTGCAATCATTTTCATACATAAATTCTAAGAATAATCTAAATTACATAAATATTTGATATGGAACAACATGCTGTATTAAACAAGATTTAATAGGGGATTGTTCACATGGCATAGCTTTGTTCAAACTTCTGAAAATGTAGATAAGTAGAATAGTTGTGGCTTAATATGCAAACTAAACATATGCACAGCTTGTTCAAGTCTCATATTGCAAGATGTATCTAGAGGTATTATGTCCAGGAAGGAGATATGGACAGGAAGCAACAAGATATAATACCAAGTGAACTAAAATTTTATTTGCAGTTCTCTTTTTAAAATTCTTGTCTTTGAGGGCCTGTTCTGAGTTTTATGAAACTTGAGCAGAAACTGCTAAAATGCAAGGTCTCTATGAAAAACATTTTGCATGGATATTTTTCTCCTCTGTTTACTGCTATTGCACTGAAAAATGGCTGCAGGGCTTATGGAACACATAGGGACTGGAGACAGATTTAAAATTGTTTATTATTATTCTCTGAATTCAAAATAAGGTTGTTTTGATGAATGTGATTAATTTTTGGTTATCGTAACTGTATTTTTACCATTTTTACTACAAAATACTGATGTAGATATTATGTGAAAATGATTGCAGAAGCTGTAAAGTTTATTCTGTATTATGCATGTGTTATGTTACAATGCTTTTTTACAGCATAAGTAACAGGTAGTTGTTCTCAAAGGATTGTTTTTTAATAAGAAGTGGCAATTTGGGTGTAATATGTGGTAGTAGTACGTAAATTATCTGAATGCATAATACAAAACATAATATTTGGCTGCAAGCAAGTCTGCTAGGAATTTACCAATGGATTATAATGGGACCATTATGATAGACTGCAAACAGAAGATGATAAGACATATAATTAAAGGCCAGGGAATTTCAGATCACCATTGGTTCTGAATAATTGCAGTTGGCTAGGATATACTTCCTTTCTCTTAATCAATATAAAAATCCTACAGCTCATCTCAATATCTCACATATATTGGGAATTATGAAAATTATGGGGTAGCTTATTTATTTTAGTAAAGTCCATTGATTGCTAGCAATAAAACATAAAGGCTTTGTCTTTTTATCCTAAGTGATTGCAGTGTTTTCTAGCACTGAGGATCCATATTTATTACAGATATCTTTTCTCCAAATGTTTCTTCTTATATCTCACTGCTGATGGTTTGGCAAACTGAGATCAATGTAGCTTAAACTCAAAACCAGACTACTACAATATCTTACTGTGTGTCTGACTATTGCTATTTTGTATGGAATTCTTTTTTCCCCAGGGTTTGTATTTAGATTCAGATGCATTACAGAGTGCTGAAAATTGATCATGCCCAGTGGCCTTAGCGTCAGTAAGGTTTTCAGGAATATAAGGGACAGGGAACTACTGGAGAGAGTCCAGTGTAGGGCAACCAAGATGATTAAGGGATTGGAGCACCTCCCTTACAAGGAAAGGCTCAAGGAGATGGGACTCTTTAGCCTGGACAAGCAAAGGCTGAGGGGAGACCTTATTTATGTTTATAAGTATCTAAAGGGTGGGTTAAAGGATGTTGGTGCCGGACTCTTTCCAGTGGTTTTCAGCGATAGGACAAGG
>BJBW01000648.1:25285-41668 GCA_004320125.1 Scolopax mira | reverse complement strand
CCAGTGCCTCACCACCCTCACAGCAAAGAATTTCTTCCTAATATCTAGTCTAAATCTCTTTCAGTTTGAACTCGAAAACTCTTTCAGTTTAAACTCGAAAACTCTTTCAGTTTAAAACCGTTACGCGTCGTCCTTTCACTCCACTCCTTGATAAAGGTCCTTCTTCATCTTTCCTGTAGGTCCCCTTCAGGCCCTGAAGGGGCTCTAAGGTCTCGCTGGAGCCTTCTCTCCTCGAGGCTGAGCAAGCCCAGCTCTCTCAGCCTGTCCTGATCAGAGAGGTGCTCTAACCCTTGGAGCATCTTTTTGTACATTTAGTGGACAAGGACAACACTTCTCTCCAGTAGATAAGAAGTCTTCTAACAGAAACATGAGAGTAATAATCTTTCCTATTTTAAAGTTCATTATGGGCAAAATACCCACCAAGTTCACCAATGAAGCTCACGTGAAGCCCTGTGTATTCATTATTGTGCACTACAGTGCTGTGCACTGATGGATTAGAAGGGAATACTTTTCCCTAATAAGTTTCAGCAAATCTTTGGTTTGATACAGCTTGTTTTGAAAGGTAGTACTTTTGGCACCGGGGGGGTGAGGTGGGTGGGAAATAGGTCACAGCTCATCTAAATTCCAAAATACAGTTAACTGTTATTTCAAAGCCTGTAGCAACAAATTCAGAGATGAAACATTAAAAGGACAGGGAGTTTAACATTATGTAAGTATGAGAAGACAAGCACAAACAAATAGATGGAAAATAAATTTAATTCTGGTAGTAGTTAAAATTACCCCTTCAATTAAGTCTCACTTTTCCCTTAAATGTTGCTGTGGAGAAATGTGGGAAAAAAAGAGTCTAAAACACAGTTAGAAGCGAGAAAAAAGCAATTTTTGTCCAGTCTGAGGTGGGAAATCCTAATTTAAAGTTCTGTCAGATGCACTAGTGTGGATTAAGCTGAAACAGGTTCTTGCACTTTTGCCAGCAATCACCACCATCTCAGTAGCTCCATCAGAACAGGGCGCTCGTCAACTGCTGCACTTTGAGATATCAGTAAAAAGTTCCCTTGATTAGGATTTGGAGGTTCAGAGACAGACTGTGAATCAAAGCAACTGTAAGAACACGCAGCCTGTTCTCTGCTTTCTCTACAGGGCAACAACCTCCAGCAGAAAGATGGTTCGGATAGGTTAGGGCAGTAATGTCTTAAAACACTTTACAGGAGATAAATGTCTCAGAGATCGTCAAGTTATAAAATTTCCTTTCTCACTCGTGTATTCAGCTGCAGCTTTCCCAGACTCAAATTTATCTAAATTGCCGTCAAATCTTTGCCTATATAAAAAAGGCCTGTGCTTTGTTGTGTGAAAATTCACTTGATCTTTCTAAAACCTAATGTGAATTCATTTGATCAAAGTATATATTCCCCTTTTTTTCCTCCATTTTACTTTCCAGGAAATGAAACCAACTAAACTAACTTGGATTTAAAGGCAGGCGTCTTTGACTATGCTGATCCAACTTTGGCTCCCCCTGCACACTCTGCCCCCAAGATGTTCTTCATATGATGAACAGTAGTCTTAGTGACAATTTTAGGAATGCTTCATGACATTTAGAGAAAATATTTGCGGGACAGATCTGAAGCTTAAACAGATCCACTGGATATGGGAGTATATTTGCAGCTGCCTTTCACATCCTTGCCATTTTCAAGTCCAGTGCTGCAAATTAAGGTGATGTTTCTGCATTTCATGTTGGTAGCCTGTCCCTTTTTCAACCTTCCATACAGCATCCAAAAAAATACCATTCAAAAAAGCTATTTTATCACCTTTTTATTCCCATTATGTATTCTAATTCAATGTAAGTTTTAGATTTCTTTTCAATTCTAATTAAGTAGTTAACAAATCTCTGAGGCCACACTTAGTTTATTACACAGAGACTGTTTATTCCAGTTAGGCTTGCCTTGAAGACTCTTTTTACATTGTGTTTCAACATACAAATTAAAGGATTGAAGGGACATTACCAGAGTGTAGGGACCTTTGAGACATTTGTTTGTTGTATCTTAAACGTGCTCATTAATTAGCTTTTCTTATCTACAACATAATCACAAACTGGGGAACACAATTAGAATGTTTTGTGGTCACAGCCTCCTAACAGGTCTGTCTAAAGGTGGGGATTTTGAGGACCCTTTAAATATCCTTAATTGACTTTGGAGTACTTAAAGGTACTTTTGTGATCTTCAGTTTCTCTTACTTAACTTCAATACTGAACGTGGACAACTGAAGTCATTATTCAGTATATTAAGGCCAACAAAACCGTGTAAACAAAAGCAAATTTTCTCTTTTGAGAATGCGAGTGATCTCTGGCCTGTACAATTGCAGGTTGTTATAAATTCAAATTTAATAAATACTCCAAAGATCTACTGAACACAATATTAATAATTTTATTTTACCACTGATTGTACTGCTTATTAAAATTCACCAGTCCACTGGGTTATAATCCCATTTGTCCTATATACTAAAATTGCATGTGGCTTAGGTCAACTGACAATGAAATAATATTAACGATTCAAGGCAAGTAACTGATTTAGGGAGTATCTGTCTAGAGTTTAAGGTATTTGGTTTATGTTACAAATTTCTAAAACATCTGTGATAGTATTTCTAGTTGTAATCATTAAAATCAGATCATAAGAGGTTACTGGTAGGATACTTTCCAGAATTAAGAACTTGCAAAGATTCTATGAATCAAAAGAGCCTGGATGTTTTCTTGTCCTCTTGCATTCAATAGAAGGAATTTTGAGTTTGTTTCTGTAAGCTTTGAAAGAGACTTGGGGCTTTCTATGTTCGATAAACTGGGGACTGAAGAGCAGTTTATATGACCCTGCTTTGGCAGAATAAAGTATTTGTATTTGCTTTTACTGCTTTTGCACTTGGAAAAATGATTAATTAAGGTATCGAAGTGAAAAATCATGAAATGCCTTAATTGCTATTTCTAAATGTTATGACACGCCTGAGAAACTGGAGAGAGGCCAGAAGCTATAATTTTAATTAAGGTGTACAGCATATACTGTACAAGAAACCCTAGAAATCTCAAAAAAAATTAGAATGTCACAGAGCCTTTGCTATATTTAATTTTTTGAGGGAATTTCATAATACTGATGTTCTGGAAAAATGAATTAAATCAGTGTCTTAGGCTGGTTAATACATCAATTAGTTGTCTTCACCTCAATTCACTAAAGAAAGAGACAACACCATGATTTCTTGATAGCTGACTGATAATGTGATTATTTCATCAGCTTGAAGCACTGGTACATTATGAAGCACTTGAATCATAAGTGACACTTCGTGTTTATCATTTCACTGCTGAGAAGTGACAAGACAATGTGCGGTCTGCCAAGGCTGCCTATGTCACACTGCTCCATGCAAAATGCAATTAGGTGGAGAATCGGGAAATTCTAAAAATTGATACTTTATTGCTCTGTTTGAATTTGCAAAATAATCCTACCCTTGTATCTAAGGTTTGGGACTTAAAGCATCTCTAAGCAAGTGGTTTTGATTTACCAGAGGTTAATCAGAAATCGTGTATTCCCTTTTGTGAAAGCGGCTGTGGGCCAAACCGTAAAGCCATGAATTTATTCTTCTATTGTCATAGGGTTTCCTTGAAAAGTGATCACAAAAACACTTTAACTACTAATACAGTTAACACCTCCCCATGTGGTCCAGTCAACACCATTACCAGGAGAAGGTGCCAGGCTTTACGCTGACCTGGCAAGTGCAGGTTCTCAGCATTTGCCTTCACTTGCCTTGGCCTGAGCTGTCTGGGGCTTGGTTTAACCTTGTGCAGTGGCCACCAACTGCTGCTTGACCTGTTGTAGCCCCAACCCCGCAAATACCTAGATTAAGGTACCTCTCTCTTTCAAAAAATCTGTCTGTACTAAAAGATTAACAGTCTTCTTACAGCTTCTGACATAAACATCTCCATACACATTAATTGGTGCTGATTAGCCATTTTAAAGGACATTAACTGTTACGTCTAAATCAGTCTCTTGAAAAAATGCATAAAAGGGCATCAGCATTTACATTTATGTATGTTTAATCACTATGTGACATATGTTAATGATTTTTCAAATACTTATCTCTAAATTCTGAGTAAACTGTAATTATTCTAAAAATGCAAAAATAATATTTTAAATCTAAAGATAAAAATAGAGGGGGGTAGTTTTTTTAAAAAATAAATTATAGTTAGTCTTATTTGGAAATGCATTGCAGTTTCTATAGCATCCAAATCAGGAAGAAGATTATGTACACTCGCTGCATTCAAAATATTTCTGAGACTACAACAAGCAAGTGTTTATGTCAAGTCTGGATTGAGACCTCTTTATGTCAAGTTTGATATGATGTTGCTCTCAAACCATATAAATCATCATACATCCCCAGATTGCATTGGTTTAGATCACTGTGTATGTGGATATCTTGTTTAGCTTGTAACATCATGACGTATGTTTGC
Source organism: Scolopax mira (assembly GCA_004320125.1). Classification (NCBI taxonomy): domain Eukaryota; kingdom Metazoa; phylum Chordata; class Aves; order Charadriiformes; family Scolopacidae; genus Scolopax; species Scolopax mira. Next base: position 37,188 of record BJBW01000648.1, on the reverse strand, counting down.
TGATACTTGAACATTATCATTGTGTAGGAGTGGCTGAGAAATTCAAATGGAATATGTGCTTCATCCTGTTACTGAGACCTAGTATCCTAGTACTGCATCATATATTGTCCTTTGTGAGTAGAGTCCAATCGCTTGCCTAACACATTGGGGAGATATCTACCAAGACAGAGTGATTTTCTTTAGGAAATGCAGCCTTCTTGCATCATCAGAACTTTTGCAACAGTTCACTTAAGTGAAAAATGAGACCATTTCTCCCAGCTTTGTTATTTCAAGCAGTTGACTGGAAAGATTGATGCGAACTTGCTATCTGAGAATCAGTGGAAGAGAAAGAAGCTTCTGAAAAGCAATCCAAACCTTTGCCATAGGATGTCATCAGTGAGAAATGGAGATTACAATGCTCATAGTTCTTCTTTGTTGTGGTATACGTTATTCAAATGCACATAATCTTTATCCCAGTGAAGTTAAAATAAGAATACCAATAGCCTGATTTCTTTATTCCAATCATGGCAATTTGTTCAGTATAATTCTTGCTGAGTGAGGTCACAAAAATGCAACTGATATTTAAATAATTATTCTGACTTTCCTATTATATTTGATAATTATATTTGCATCTTTATTCCTCTTGCCATTTTTCTCATCCGAAGTGCTTATTTGAATAAAAGAGTCTATGACCTTGATGGTTGTTATTTGATGTCATGTACAAGAGAGAATCTAGGAAAGTCTGCAAAACAAATCAGGAAATTATCAAAACACAGTAGTGGAGAGCAACAGACAGCAAAACACAACAGTGGAGAGCAATTACATAATTTGGTCTTTTTCCTCCCCCCTCTCCCCAACAATTTATCAAATATTACCCTTCTGTCTGTCTGATAGTTGCACCCGTTTTGATTCTCCCTTTTTGTTAGTCAAATTTTGTGGGATGCTCATTCATATATGTCCTTATCTTTATCACTGTGCAATATCCTTAGTATCCTTTTTTTGAATTACATGTATACTTTGTAATTTAATATCAAGCCAGACAGTCTCATCACCAATATCTATCCATTGTTCTGCCTTAACTGAAGAACAGTTATTCAGTAATAATAGATGTCTCTTAGTTTTTACAAATGTTCTTAAAAAGCAGCCTATGTGCTACTGTACTGCTCAAAGACAACATGATCTGTCCTGTTCCTTGTATCTTGTGACACAGATAAAATCCACAGATAAAAAATACTATCAAATAGTAGTTTGGAATATTTAAGCAACTGCTTTCTCTTGGCCTTCCTCGGTTTCTAATACATTGTATCTTACTTGAGCAATTGCCTGATAAAGAATACCTTGTTTTTATAGCACTATATAATTTTTTCACATACCCATAAAGCCACCATATATTGTATATAATATCCTGCTGTCCCATACAATATATTCACTATCTTAGTTCTGAATTTTGCTTTAACTTCTTTGAAAGACCTATCTGACATTTTTCTTCTATTTTGATTTCATGTATTTGACCAAATTCTGTTATCACAAAGTTTTGTGTTTTTTTAATTTTTGTTCTATTGTAACTCTGTTTATTTCAACACAACTTCTTCTAATTTACTATCCTTGTGGAAGATTACAATTAATTTTCTACCACTGACATTTTTATCTATCAATGTATCACTCCGAACTCTTATTATCCCATTTCATTTTATCATTTTATCATTTCAGATGTGTTTTATTCCCCAGTATTCCATTGCTCTCTTCTGTATTTGTTTGCAAAGATTCTTCTATAAATTCTCTAGTTATGTGGTTTCTCTGGGTTAGGATTTTTTCCACCACTTATTCTATGTCCCCCCTCCCATGGGCAGGGACACCTCCCACCAGACCAGGTTGCTCCAAGCCCCATCCAGCCTGGCCTTGAACCCCTCCAGGGATGGGGCAGCCACAGCTTCTCTGGGCAACCTGGGCCAGGCTCTCACCACCCTCACTGTAAAGAATTTCTTTCTGGTGTCTAATCTAAATCTCCCCTCTTCCAATTTAAAACTGTTGTCCCTTGTCCTTTCACTACATTCCCTGACAAAGAGTCCCTCTCTGGCTCTCCTGTAGCTCCCTTCAGATATTGAAAAGTTGTTATAAGGTCTCCCTGGAGCCTTCTCTTCTCCAGGCTGAACAACCCCAGCTCTCTCAGCCTGTCCTCATAGAAAAGGTGCTCCATCCCTCTGATCATCCTTGTGGCTGTTCCAACAGATCCATGTCCTTCCTGTGTTGAGGATTCCAAGGCTGGACACAGTACTCCAGGTGGGGTCTCACAAGCACAAGAAGAGGGGCAGAATCACCTCCCATGACCTGCTGGCCATACTTTTCTTGATGCAGCCCAGGACACAGTTGACTCTCTGGGCTGCCAGAGCACATTGCATCTTCCACCAACACCCGCAAGTCCTTCCCCTCAGGGCTGCTTTCCAGTTATTATCCACCCAACCTGTATTTGTGCCTGGGATTGCCACCTCCCAGGTACAGGACCCTGCACTTGGCTTGATTAAGCTTCAGGCAATTTGCACGAACCCACCTCTCCAGCCTGTCCAGGTCCCTCTGGAAGGTATCCCTTCCCTCCAGCATGTCGACGAGCTTGGTGTCATCATCAGTAACTGTTACATAAAGGAATGCCATGACCCCAACAGTCAGCTGTGCTTATCCATATTGAATACCTACCAAGGCAGCTCCACAGAGAGATTCATACCTAATTTATTTTTTTTTCCTCCTCTGTTGTTCTCGCACCATCCCTATATACTTGTCATGGGATCAAAGTTTAGCCCACAAAACTATGCATTTTCTGTCTGAAAAGACAAACAATCTGAGCATCTATTGGAAACTGCTTTTCCTTACTTTTAATAAAATGAGGCAGTTCTTCTATAAAGAGAAGAACTCTGAGCAGCACTTTTAAACATTGCTGTGAGCAGTTCAGCTGAAACAAAACCTGTTCAGCAAGTGGGATAATGTCCTACATTCTTGTAATAATTTTGCATCCATGTTTTCCATCAGCAGTTCAGATGAAAGATAGTCCAACTTTTAGAATTTGTTACTGTGATGGGGAAAATGTTCATTGGCCAATTATTTTTTTCTAAACCCTTAGATCACTAGTGTAAAATGCTGCTATTGTCAATTATTAAAAATTATCAACAGAGTAATAAAGACACTAAGCTACTGAGATGCTAAAGGGGACTAAGTAAGTATCTTTGCTAGATGTAACATAAAAGCTTCCTGTAGGATTATTCTGATAACATGAGTATGATTCCACTAGTCTGTCATTGCCTAAAGTGTTTTGACTCTTTAATTGATCTATTTTGCTTCCAAAGACTGGTATACACACCTATAACTGTTCTCAGTTATAGATATACCTATTGAAAAGGGAGCTTTTAGTCCCAAACTGTCACTGTAACATTAAAAAAAAGGTTTTTTGTATCATAAATGAATCCTCTGGAACCAGTTTACCTCAGGAACTCATAAGTGATGAAGGCACCTTGTTGCTGTGGTAGTGTGTGTTTGAAATACCGCTGTGTGGGTGGTATGTTGGCATGTTACTTTCTACAACCCAAGTCCTTCTGATTATAAAAAAATTAGAGTATAAGTAAATCAGAAGTAATATGTTTAAAAGTTCAGATTTCACTTTTAAACACCTCATATATTTAAAATCAGTATATACTGTATTAACCTACTCTCATGCAATTTTTTATGTACTTTGTTTCATGATTAATCTACAATTGATTTAAGAATGTTTGCTGAGCAGAACAGTCAGGATACAAGATACTGCAGCAAACCTGAATGGTTCTATTCTCATTTTTGTACCTTTGAGTGTGTAGACTCCAAGTGTAGCCAAGGGCAAAGCTCCTCAGTTGTAAGAAGATTATATGTCTCTTGCAAAGCATGTTTTTAGCTATTTATGTCTATATCTTTGTGTGTGTCTGTGTCTGTTTAAGTTTAAACATATTTCAAGTGCAGTATTCCTCTACATCCCTCTCCCCTCCAAATGGAATGATCTGTTGCTATGACCACTGTTGCAGTGAGTCAACATCTATTTAAATCTAGTAGTTCAGCAACATGTCGTCAATCGCTGCATTTCATTGGCTGAATATTCCCAAGGTTTTTCTAATTAGTAGAGTATTCCTCTCCACTTAAAAGGACATATAATTATTGCAGGCACATCGTGTTAATTTAGAGCATTCTGTCCATCTCTCTTGTTGTTTGTCTTTTTTAAAAGAATACTTTCCTCCTCTAATGTCAGAGATGTTGTTAAATGAAGAGCCCTTATGAATGTATGAGTATGCAGAATATAGGTACAGAATTGTATCTGTAAAGCACACGCTACCAATGAAACAAAGTGCAGATCAGCTACAAAAAACTTATCCCATGCTCAAAAAAATTAGCCTGGAAGAGACATGATGTGATGTGATTAAGACAACCACTCGCTTCCAAGCAGCTCCATCAATTAGTAGATAAGGACACTTGAGATTGTTTAACTGACACTCTAGCAATATACCAAAGGAAATTTAATGTTCTTTCTTTAAATAAAGTGCTGGAAAGTAGTATGGACAGGGAAATGGTGTTCTTGCAGAGGTCTTTTCTCTCAATCACTGCAGATATCTTTTATCCACCTGTTGCACACTTAAACATTCACTTAGCAGAGAATGGAATGCCTGCCAACATTTTATCAGACTCTTTGGAGTAGAGGAGGTTCCCAGAAAAACTCTTCTGATTTCAGATGTGGAATAAGACACCATCAAACAGGTGGAAGTGCAGAGTTGTGAAGTGGCTTCTCTTAGGATATATAACCAAACATTGTTTTTCCATGTAAGTCTTCCACTATAACTGCAAAAGGAAAAGACAGACTAACAAATTTTTTGTTAGTAATCCTAGGTTAATTTTGGAAGAGACAACATAAGTTTTGCCATGCTTCACACATTATTGTAGGGGATATTGATAACAGTTTTCCATGGCATCCAAACATGTAACAATAAGCATTATTTAATAAAAAGGAATCATCATAATTCATACATCATAAGCCTGAGCTGCGAGTTGCAGACCAAATAGAAGGGGACCTGCCCAAAGACGCTTTTTACAGGCACATCACCATTAAAGTTGTTTTTTATAAAACACAATCTATGAAAATCATGTCATGAATCTGTAATAAGGAAGTATGTGTTTCGTATTCTTAACCTTTCAATCAAATCAAATATAATTGAAAAAGCAAGAAGCCAACCAAACTACATTCCATAAGACACAAATTAATTTTAGTGACACTAAGAGCATTGGCAATTAAATGTAAAAGGGCAACGGCAATAATCAAATCCAATAAAACTGGTCAGGTGCACAGGGGAATAACACGTCTCTGATATATAAAAGCAGATATATGAAAACATGACTTGGACTTTCAAACTGATAGAAACAGAACTTTACATCATCATTAACAAGCAAAGGTTTACTCCAGCTGGTGACAATGTTCAGGCAATTTATTCACAAAGGTTTTCTGCATGCCGAAAATTTTTGCTACTCCTTTTTACTTCTAGGTCACTGGCCTTCCTGGACAAAGAAGAAAGACTCCAAGGGAATGACAAAGCATCCCAGCTTCTAGCTGAGGAAAAAGGTAGTCTTTGGAGTCAGAGAAAATAAATGAGAAAACACTTCAGTGGAAGGCTGATCCCCCAGGGGCCAGTAAAGTGATAGAGTCATATAAATGTGGCTGTTACGTTGAGGGTGGAAAAGAGCAGATTAAACTGCCAAAATACTTAATTCCACAGAAATAATATATAAACTCATGTTTTTATCTGTTTATACTTGGAGCTGACTGATGTATCAGTATTTTTTGTTTCCCTTACTTAATTGCCCAGGTGCAATGACTTATCGAGTCTCCAGATTCCCTTTTTTTTCTATTTCCCTTGTTCTCAGGTTTCAGGATTGGTTAACTTTGATAGTATGTATTCTAACATCTTGGTTAAAGAATGGGGTTGGACTAGATGGTCTCCAAAGGTCCCTTCCAATCCCCGCCATTCTGTGGTTCTATGAAAAGATTTACAGTCTTCTAGCACTGTGAATCATTATAGCATCTTTTTTTGTTAGTAAGTTATGTAGCTTAGGTTAGGGTTTTTAAAAATATTTGAAAGAATTAAGTTTTATTCTCTTTCTTTGGCAAGTAGACTTTAAGAATGTAAAATGGAAAAAAACTGAACTTTATCATGAGCTTCTTAAGAGCCAATTTTCCCAAAGTATTAGCAGATTTATATAGTTCTATTTATTTTATGGACAGGATTGTATATGCCATGATTGAAAACAAGTTAACACTCAAATATTTAGCTGCAAATGAGAGACTTTCTCTCAGGTCTGCTTATTTCTTCTTTAACTGAGGCAGCCATGGGTTTAACAGCTGAAAAATGCGGAGAAATGGCTATTGCAGTAGTCATTTACAGATGGCTGCAAACTGGACTCCAGGTTAATGTAGCTACATAAGTACTATAACAAAAACTGAATTAACATAAAAAGACCACAAAAAATCCACAACCCCCCAAATTCCAAAAAGGGTAACAAATATAGCAGTTCATATTTCTTACTGAAACCATTAGTTGGAAGATGGTAGTTTAATTCTCAACTCTGTCACAGGCTAAGCAAGCCATTTACCCACTATATGCCCCAGTTTTGCTGACTATAAAAATAGGGATAATCTTATTTATACACTCTCATACAGTAATTTCAGATCCCAAACAAGAAAGAAATGTTACAGAAGTGTGAAGTACATTTTTTTGAAGAACACTGTAATTGTCCAAACAGACAGAATCTGAATTTCCAGTCCATTACAATGGATCCTAAGTGCTACAGTCATCACCCCCATCATCTCTTAATACCCAACCCAGAATCCTGTTTCTAAAAAGTGACTTGTACTGAATGCTTCCAAAAAGATTTAAAAAAAATAGATATAAGCAAGGAAAAAAAACCTCTATGAGTAAAATTTCTTTCTAATCCTCATCCTGCCCTGTCCTTTCTTTGGAGAATTTGGTTTTTGCTGAAAAAAAGCAGGGAGTTTGGGTTCTTTTTAGGTCTGTTTATATAATCTCTTGGTTATTTCATTGCTAATACATGAGCATTTAACAGAAAATAAAAGAAAAACACAGTATTTAATCTATTTCTTTCTCTTCTTCTGTTACCCTTCTCCAGAGGGATCTTCTTCAAGACCCTACTTCTTGCATTAGGTGAAATAAGCATATTTGAAAGATGTTTACCAACATTTTATGAGACTTCAAACCTTAAAAACATCAGTCACAAACAGCCCTCTAAAATCACAGGGGTTTCTCATGGTGCAATAATTTGCAGATTGCATCTGTAAATCTGAGTGGCAAATTTTTTAGTGTAATCTTGACATTTTAATCTAGTCTCCTTGACATTAGACCCAAGTAATTACCAACAATAGATATTGACACTCTTACCACAAACATGGCTCTGTACTGAGATGTTCAGTTATATCTGAGGATAAGTGGTAATGATTTTAAACTGACAGTAGATTTAGATTAGACATTAGAAAGAAATTCATTACTGAGGGTGGTGAGACACTGGCCCAGTTTGCCCAGGGAAGTTGTGGCTGCCCCATCCCTGGAAGTGTCCAAGACCACATTGAATGGGGCTTTGAGCAACCTGGTCTGGTGGGAGGTGTCTCTGCCCATGGCAGGGGAGTTGTAACTGCATGATCTTTAAGATCCATTCCAACCCAAACCTTCCTGTGATTCTATGATTCTATGATGGTCTTTTGTCAGGGCTTGATATCTGTAAAGGAGGTAAAAATTGTGCAACCAATATCCTTTTTCTTTCACAGTTGTTTCTAATTATAGTTTCAAGAATTAATGGGAAAGCCTTAAGGTTGAATAAGCATAAGCTGAAATGAAAAATTAATCAAACTTTCCCTTTGATTTTCAGGGTTCACTGAAAAAAACAATACAAAAATTTTACAGATAATACACTGTATCTTGTAGCTCTGATATTTCCACCTAAAGTGTTCAGAAATCAGGAAACAATTTTCCAAAATTAAGGAAATTTTCTGAAATGTTACGATGAAAAAATAAACTGAGTTGTTTTCTTTCACTTTTAGGTTTTGGTGCATTTAGAATACTTCAGATGTTTTCCATTCATTTTTTCCCTCAAAAATGGATTAGTTTTCCACCATTTTCCCTAATTCATGAGGCTCAAAACATTTTTTAACATGAAAAAAATTTCCCATATTTAGCAATTCTAGAAGCAAAGCAAGAAGTATTATGAAACCACAAAGTATTTTAAGACCTTCGTTACATATTAGTTTTCTAGGGCTCCAATACTTTATGATATGAAAGGAGAAGAGCATAGATTATTGAGTGATAATAAAAGAGAGCTGGTAAGAAATATTTGCACAAGCCATCACAGCACAGAAGTCTACTGAGAACTCCCCAAAACCACTCAGAATCCTCATTGGTATTCTACTTTAAGTGATTACAATCTCCTCACAGAGAACTTTCAAAAGAATAACCATGGAAGGTGTCAGGAGCTTCTAGGATCTATATTTTTGTTATATCTTAAAATGACAGCCATCTGGAAAAGTGTTATTGACATGTGCTCTAGTGCCAGTGATCAGTATAAACATTTAGATACATGTGGGAAGGATGTGGGGGAGTCACTTTCCTATCCTTAGGCAAAATAGGGGTTTATATGTAAGTACGTTATCTAATCTTCAACTCAGGAAAATTTTAAATCCTAAATATTTCAAACTTGTAATTGTGTTTCCATTAGAAATATCAAAGTACAGAAGATAAACAATATTAATTGTAAAAGTCTTCTCTTCCATACCAGAACATATACCCCCTACCCCTGACTGTATATGAAAGAAGAGTTTCTTTACAAAAAAAAACCCAAACCAAACTAAAACAAGACACTGATTCTCTCTCTGCCTTTTCAGCACGATACACTTTCATGCTAATGAGTATAAACTGCTGCAAGAGGCTGCCATATTCTCCTATTAATTTTCTTAGATTACAAGATATAGATATTTAGAATAAATCCCTGAGCTCTTTGGTCTTTCTGTGACAGCAGTATTACCTGTTAACTGTAGGAACTTAGACTAAAGTGTAATTTATACACTAAAGTGTCTTGTTATGGTTAAATAAGAACCTTACTATATGTGTGGCTTTAATAACTCTTGAAAAAAAAGTTGGGAGTTTTGTTGTTCACAGTTTTTAGCTTTATCAGTAGCTGTTTTAGCTAATTCTGTAATTATGATTTCTAAAACCTGCAGCTGGATTTTGAGAAATTCTAAGCTGATCACTCTGAAACATAATTTATGCTTTTCTTCACACACTCATGTTTATAACAAAAGAATCTACTAATATCTCAGATGAGAACATTCTGTACGTAATGAAAGATCAAAACACTCTACTCTGAAAAATAGGTTGTTTATGGACCTCAAGCATTAGCTGTGAGTCAAGCAGAGAGTTAAGAACCACAGTTCAGAGTTTAAAATCTGCCTAAATGTGAAGCCATCTTTGATGATCTAACAGGCCATTTATTTTCACTGCCTGTCCTAAAATTTGGGAGGGGAGAAGGCACTCAGACAGAACATCTGTCACTGAGGAAATATTCAGTTTTTCTCTCTCTGTTGATGTGTGCAGCCCACCGTGTTAGCAGTGTGTGTGTGTGCTGTTGGCAATCCAGGCACAGCCTTGCCACTGGCTGGACCTGGGGATGTGGGGCCACAGCAGCCTCACATCTGTAGGGCTGGGACCAGAGGGGGCCACCTGCGCCCTGAATTCTACCAGATGTGGCATCCTCCGACAACATAAATCACCGGAAAGCAAAAAAATCAGAAAAATAAAAAGCTCTGTTAATGCTAGGGAATCCTTGTCTCAGAAAGAGAAACCCAACAGAGCACACTGCTCAGTTTCAAGGAACTCTCCACATTTCTCAGTGTTTCAGGGAAATCAAATTGTTTTACAGATTGCAGACTGCAGATATTTCAGCTGAGATCTGAAGACAGCACAGCTCCTCCTGGTCACGCTTTGCATTCTTTCCTGGGGCAAAAGCCCCGAGAAGCTGTCTTAAGCGCTTAGCGGAGAATTCACTGTGCGCCTGGCTCTTTTACCTGTGTTTTACCCTGGAAATATGCATAAATCAGGCTGAAACCTGCATTATTTATAACAGAGGTTGGCAGGATAGATTACCATAACTCTATTTTGATGATCTTCAATAGCTACAGCCAGGAGAAGAGAATGCTCTCCTTGAAAGCTCTCCCATGAAAGAAAGCGTCTGCCCAGAGACATAACAGCTCACATATACATCATTTTACCCCCTGAGGAAACAATTAGTATAATTTCTAGAAGAGGAGACAAGCCATTCTTAATCTGTGGATGCGTCGGGGAACTAGATTTACTAGTGAATAGAGTTTTACTTGACTTAGGATCTTCTGATTGTGCCCAAGGCATGGACCCAACATATTTAATTTGATTTTGTTTCCTCCTTGGAATTATCTCCTCACTTGTTGCTCTTACTTCTGGCCTCCTCTGTTGCCAGTTTGTCAAGCACCAAAAAAATATAGAAGCAGTAACCTTGAGTTACTGAAAAATATGACTGCATGAAATTGCAGATTAATATGTTTTTTTTTTTGTAAAAAGTTATTGAGCTATGAATAGGAGATCTTCAGAAAAGAAAGCAACCAACAATTTGAAAAAGGTTTATGAAGGCTTTCTTAGAGACCAGAGTGTCTCTTTAGAGGCCCTTCTAAAAACACGGCAGAGCAGAATAGCTAGAGCAAAATAGCACACTATTTAATGGTAAGGGCAGAACACATTAAGACAAGCCAAAGTACATAACATATAACTCAATTGATATCCATTACAGCAGGCTGGAATTGTAGGGTTTTTTGTGGAAAAAAAAGTTGATACTTTTTCTATAATTGCTTGGAAAATAAAACCAATTCATTGTGTCTGGAAACAGTTGGATGTGAATTTCCATTTACTGAACTGATGATAAATTTTTGCTATTAAACCATTTAATAAGAAACAGTACTCTCTTCTTATGGCAAAATGTCTCTTGAAAATTTGTTTTGCAACCATTATTTCTCATGAGCTTTCTGGGATGACTTTTCCTTCTAATTTACATTGTATCATTGTTTTCTGATACAGCAGCATAGTAAGTCTTGAAAAGTATAAGTCAGCTAAGGACTGAAGACATTAAAGGGCAAAATACCAGTTCCCAAATGATGATTCTCAGGACATTATAGGAAAGTTTAGTTTAATCTTGATTTTTCTTTTCATATATTCATTTATTTTCATGATTTCTGAATTTCCCAGTACTTTTCAGTCATGCAAATGTTTCCACATTTTATTTGATGTTCCATTTAGCCCAACAAGTGCTAGTAAAATGCTTTCTCACAGGATAGAAATTTTAGTATTTGTTAAATTTACTAATAACTTTTGGAGGCTTATAATTGCTTTAAAACCAATGTGTTTTAGTTATAATCTTGAGGGTGCAAGTGTCAACGTAATTAAAAAAAACAGTTTTAAGGTGAAGGATCAACAATTAGTGATGCCACTACCATCTAGTGGGGATCTTTGTTGCTGCACCGAGTCCTCTGTGGTGCTCTGGAGTAGCAAAGGGAGGTGCCTGCTGGTAGGTAGTTGAATGAATACATGAATATTCATGTCAATTTCTCTTTTAAAATGTTTTGTAACGTCTCTCTTTTATTATATTTAATAATTTCTACTATCACGTCTTTTTAGTTGTCCAAAACTTAAATCCATAAGTGAATGTCTCCCTGTCTTTACATTCCTTTTTCCCTCTGTGTATCCATTCTGATTCAACCTGTTGAAATCAATAGATAGTTTGGGTTTGTTTTCTTAAAGAGTCTGTTGTTTTCTAATTCTTTCTGAACAGGAGAAAAATAA
>BJBW01000648.1:5197-25045 GCA_004320125.1 Scolopax mira | reverse complement strand
CTGACATAAAAAATCCACCAAAAAATAACTTCAAATGAAAATTGGACTCGGCATAGGACAAGCACGACCTCATGAGCTTCACTTACTGTACAGCATATTCAATTCTTTTCTTTTAGAAAAGTAATGCACCCAGAGACTACAATAGCTCTTTTAAAAAGAATCTCAGAGGGTCAGTTACTGTTCAATAATGTCTTGTATCATTGTTCTGAACTTGTTTCACTGGTAGCTGAATACTACCCTCTGCCTAAAAGCACTTCTTGAACTTCTGGGCTTACAAACAAAATAATTGGAAAAAAATAAAGAAAAAGGTTTTTTTTTCATTAATTTTCAGAAAAATGTATGTTTATAGCATCTTCAAGGATAAAATGCAAACCTCTAAACACAGATCATTTGATATATAATATAGAACAGCATAAAAGTGATGAAACATTTTGAAATAAATTTCAGGAATTTTCTTGTTAAAAGGATAACTTTTCCTATGATTTAGTATGAATTACACTTCCAACTTCTACCAATGTCTATTACTGCCACCTAAATATGTTCCTTTCTGGTTTCCTTTAAGTTAGAATCACTAAGTTAAGTAAGCATATATACACCGTTGTGTTTACATGGCTAGCATCATACCTCCTGGCATAAGAATGTCATTCATCTTCCAAAAGAGTCCCATAGTTTTCATATTATATATGCATTTTTTGGAATGTAATTTTTGCTTGTAAATCTTTTCAGTTTTTCATATGATATTACTAATTTCAGGTTAGGATAAAACTATTCCATTCCGTAGATTGCCAAATTCCCCATTTGTTTTCAATTTTGAGATTAAGAGTTCCATTCAAATTTCTGTCATGGTAATATCTTTGATTCCTGCCCTGGACTTCTAGCACTGACAGTGAGGATGTTGACAGTGGTGTGACTGCCATCGCTAACAGTTGTCAGATAGGATGATAAATGTCCATCAACAAATTAGTAAACCTTGCACTTCCAACCTAAAATAGAGTACTTTCAGAGAAGAGACTCTGATTAGTCTCTTCTAATCATCTTTGGAGAAGCTGGAGAAGTGATGTCTTTTCACTTATCAGGTTGCCTGTGCTGTTCCCATGATCCTTGCTGGGCAGCTGTGTTCCCTGGGATTAGCTTTAAATCAGATAACCGAGCACAGTTAAAATTAAATATTATAAATACAGTTGAAATATATAATTTAAATTAAACAATAATCATAATAATTAGTGTTTGATTAGTTATAATTATCTTCAATTTGTTTTAACAAGCATTTTGACAAGCTAATCTTAGTGATATATAACATTGAAAATTTGAAAATAGCGTGATTAAATTATGCAGAATGAAATATTTCAAGACCTCTGAATCAAAATGCGTTTATATATTTTACTGAGAAATTTTGAAAATTTATTTTTCTCTTTCCAATTCAAAACATTAGAATGTTTGTAGTAGCTTTGAGAAGGTTTTTATTATTAAAGCTTTATGAAGGCTAGGAAACATGCTAGCAATTTAAAAGTTCAGTCTCATTGCAGAATATATACTATTATTAATGTAACACTAAAAATTGCAACTTCCATATTTCAATTTTTAAAGAAAATTTTAAAAATTTAATTTCATTGGAAATTATGAACATCAGGAATTCTGCAAAACTGGTCCAGATAATAAAATTAAAATTAAATCTGATAAAGAATTTTATTGCATTTTGTGACATAATTCAAAGGAAACTTTGCTGAATTTCTCCCTTAAATCTTTGAAGCGAGAAAACCATAATATTATTTGCATATATTTACCAGAGTTCCTTTTCTTTCCATACATAAGTCTTCTAAAAATAATAGTTCATGTTTTTGCACAACTTGTGGCATTGCCTTTCCCTTCTACAACATCACACTGCTTAAGGGGGGGTCTGAGTTTTTGTTGTATAGGAAATGAACATGGCACAAAGTCAGATTTTGTTAAAGTTTTGGCTGTAACTCTCCTTCTACCACCAGAAGCTTTAAAAGCACTTCTGAATTGATGATGCAGGTTTTCTGTTTTTCCTTAGATTTCCCAGACCTACCTCATGCTACATACACCGACAATTTGAGCAACATGCTCAACTTCATTTTTACCTCCTTCTTTCAAATCAATTAGACAAAGTTAATGTTGTAATAGGGTCATATTAGCATGGATGCTGTGCCTACAGGTATAGGAACACATTTGGTTGGAGTGAAATAATATTTCATCACTTTATTTGTTTGGGGTTTTCTCATCAGTGAAAGAAAGGTATGCATAGGGTCTGATATTTCATATTTAACTCTTTGCTCATGAGCAAATCCTGCTTTTTTTCCAACATTTTCTGCAGATTTAGTAGTAATTTAATGCACAGTGTGTACATGTAAGGTAATTAATTGATAAGAATATACTTGTTTCTCTTACAGACTGCCCTCATTCTGTTTTCTAGCTACTGTGTCAATTTTATCATCTAACATTGTATCATTTCAGCTCCCTAATTAAATGAGCAGATGACAAATAAATAGTTTAGAAAACGATGCACATAATTAAGAGCATTCTGACAAACTCTCATTTATGCTAGAATTAGACAAGTAAGTGGCACTTGGCAATAGGCAAACATTTTCAGATACAAGTCAATGACCGTAATATTAATAAATAATAAAAAATTGCATAGTTCTCTGAGAAACAGAAAAATATTGAAAATCTCTGCAAATTGCTTTTTGTACTATTCAGACAAGTAGCAGTTCCAGGATTGTGCTGTTCATCATTTCCCAGAGGTACAGTTGCACATGCATAGATCTCTCTCAGCATCTTCATAGCTTTGCCTGTTTCGTAGGGGATCATCCATGTCTCTTCAATGATATTATTAGTTTTCACAGACATATACTCACAGATATATAGATCCATTTAAAGATATTGGATACATCAGAACTGATTCATCGACGTGGATATCTTGCATCGAGTAGTGACTGAAATCAGAATGTCTTTTTATATTTTGGAAATAAAACCGCGATTTGTTGTGGTGTAGCATAACATAGAACATAAGAAAATTTAATCATTATTAAAACATCACATATTAATTCATTTTATGTAGTTATGCCTACAGATACTTAATTCATTACATAGCTGACTTTTTACTTCAGGGAATGAGACATTTATCCTTGATTAAAGCTTTCATGCATGACCATAACAAAAATTATAGAAACTGGCATACTGCTGATTTTTTCTGGATCACATTTATGCTTAACATTATATGGATATGCAGAAGATTATTGAAATGGTTTCTTCTGTTCTTTATTCCCTAGGAAGTTGTGTGAATTGATACTGAAAATAGTACTTCACTGGTATGTTTATGACTAGCAACAGGAAGCTTTTAAAAGGGTTTTGTTGTATTCAGGTTTACTTTTTCCTTTTTCTGTCAGGCAGAATACATCTTTCAAGTTTTTCAGAAAGTCACAGAAGTACTGCTCAGATTGGTGCTGTGCTTTCTTCCGTCAATAATGGAGCTATTTTAATTTATATACACTGCTGAAATCCATGCCACTCTTGGAGTTTCTAGGCTTGTTTCAAAACTTCAACTTCAGGAAGTATTGTGGGTGAAGTGTGGGGTTTTCCCATGGAAGATCTAGTCTGTGGTAAAGACACCACAGATGCATTAGAGATGCTTTTTAACCCACCACCACAGAGCTCCACCCTCTGTTGCTGAACCGCGAAGACAAATTCTGATATTTTTATTTACGCATGCTTTTTCACAGATCATGCCAGTTCTACTTTCCATGATATTAGGTACCTGAATATTCATAGGTGGATATGTTAGCAACAGATTTTGGGCAACCTACAGAAGATTGTCAACTAATCCCCTACATTTCTAACTCTATTTTGAGAAGTTTTTCTTCAATGAAAGGTTTTACTTTGCTTTAATTTGGAGAAGACCTAGTTTGAGTGTAAGAGAAAATAGAAAATACCATGGCATGTAAAATGCAAGAAATAATAAGGGCATTTGGTGGAAGAACAAACTAAGAACAAAGAAGGAGCATGGAAGAGGCCTGAGTTTGCTTGGAAATGGGAATTCCAAGCAGAGAATTCTATTACTACAGCAGAGAATAAAGAAATAATAATGGTGAAAGATAAAAAGATGACAGAATGATGTCATAATAGATTTCCAACAAAATGTGACAGGATGAGACAGCTCTGGGAAGCATAGCATCATTCAGTGAAACAAACACAAGACAAGGAAGTATAGGAAAGAGAGTACTATCATTCTCAAGAAAAGCAAAGTGGTATCCACAAATGGACTCAGAAGTTATAGTTACTAATAGTTGTAGTATTTGAATCTGCAGCTATCACAAATGGCCCAGTTGTGTCACTAGAAATGGGACCTATTTGTCATATACTGAAGGTGATGATGTCTATCCCTTTCCCTTGCCACTTTTTGTTACATATACCATAGACAGTAGGGACCCACCACACATGAAATCATAGAACAGTTTGGGTTGGAAGGGACCTTAAAGACCATCGAGTTCCAACCCCCCTGCCCTGGGCAGGGACAACTCCCATTAGACCAGGTTGCTCAAAGCTCCATCCAGCCTATTGCATGTCTGTAATAAGTGAAGAACAATGGGTTCCTTTGGATACTGATCCCAGCCCAGTTTCTTATTTAGATAAGCTAAGGCTCTTTAAATGACTAAAGAAGGATTCCTGAGATACTGCTTCTCTAATTTAGCAATCTAGGTTTGAAATTGGAAACACACAGTAGTCCATAGTCTTTCCTCAGAGTTTTTCAAGTAAAGGTTGTGACCAAAAAACTCTTGCTCAGATTTATTTATGGATAAAAAGTAAACAGTTCATATTTTTATTGTTAGGTATTCCTCTGTAGTGTAGACAGTGAGATTTGTTTTAAACACAAAGGTCTATGTTTTGAGGAGAACTCTAGGATCCAATAGCTGATATCAAGTTTTTCTGTTGCATTTTTTATTTTAGTATGTGCAATCTTAGAGTTTTTTGTCTTATCTACTATCACTTTACTAGTTTTACAGTGCATTAAAAAGAAATTAGTCTTAAAAAAGAGATAGACTTTCTGGAATTATGCTTATAGGCTGAAGCAAGATAAGACCATCTTTGATTAGGGTAAGAAAAATACTTATCTGCCTAGTCTTAATTACGGTATTAAAATATTGCAGTTGGAGTGGGTTCTTTTAGGAGTCCACATGCTTTTACATCAAAAAGTAGGAAAAATTCAGTCCAAATGTGAATGAGGTTTTAATTTTTTATCTCTAATACTCAGATGAAACAAAGCACTACTGAGCGTTCAGCTGCCACAGAACTCTTTTGAGTAAGTACCTTTTAAATTCTGACACATAGATTTGGTCTGTTCAAAAGATCTATGGAATTAGAGATAGAAATCTCATTTGATTGTTGGTAACTTTATGTCAAAAGAAGACGACATATAGGAGAAAATTGCACTTTCCATGTACCACTGTCGTTGCCCTTTCAAGCTTTATTCTAACTGCAGACTGCACCTGAAAATAGAATTAATTTAAACTGAGTCCTTAATAAGTAGTCAGATGCAACAGCAGAAATTGTGAGATGTAGATTGACACAACCATCATTGCGTATTCAGAGTACAATCAGCAAACAGACTCAACATGGAGAAAGAAATGGAAGCAATTATCTTGTCTGTAGATAATTTCTTACCTGTAAGTGTATAATTGAGATTCTGGGGGGGTGGGAATCACATAACTCTACGGAAAGCATTAAATTTAATAGACTAATGCAATAAGAAGTAGGCAACTTTTTAAAGGTTGTCATTCTGCAAGATTTTAAAGATGTTCCAACTTTGTAGTACTGCTGTTAAAAACAAATGACAAATTGTGATACAAAGACCTTCACTCTAATTTATTTTACCAAGTAATAATTTTATAAACTATTTGTAAAACATTATATCATTTGATGGTCTTATTTAAAACCAAATTGCATCTACCACAGTGGTAGGATGCCAGATATGTTTAAATTTAGGATTTTAATAGTCACATAATTACTATATTAGAAGGCTTCAACATAATTAGATTTAGAAAAGCCAGTAGTTTTTTCTTTGCATGCAGCTCCCATGCACTTTCAAAGCAAATACTTAAAAAATCTTGAAGCTATTTTAAAAGATCTTATTGTTTCTAAAAGATACTTAACCAAAATTTGATTTAGTCCCAATGGTTCACACAAGTTTGCTTGCATGATAGTGAGACTACTTTATTATTTGCAGCTTTATAGTTTAATTAGATTTAATCAGAAGAGCTTTCAAAGGAAATATCATAGAGAACAGTCCTTCTATTGATATTACAAAAAATTCTTGTTATAAAACCTAGTTTTACCACATCAATGACTTACCCATCTATTATGTAAAAAGTGAAATAAATTGATTATCCTGTGCCGTGATAGTATTTCTATTAAAGCCAGTCAGATGCAACCACATCGACTTTTCCAAAACTGGTTTGTGTGACAGATATTTGACATAACAGAGATTCTTGTTTTGTGTTTCTGATACGTGCAGCGAATATTCTTCCTGCTGCCAGTATAAGTTTTAGTTTTTATCATCTCTCTCCCTTCTACTACTACTGTAATTGTTGAAGAGAGTTTAATTCAAGCCTGACTGCAGTGATTTGCATGACTCCAAGAAATGCTTCATGCCTAATTTGCCTGCAGATATAGGAATCAAATGTAACGAAGTGAAAAACAGAAATTCAGATACCTTAAAATTAAAAATAAGACCACTAAAACCTGCCTTTCAGGTCTCTAAATGATCCGAAAGTAAAGTGTTATTCTGGGATTTACAAGCATAAATCTCACTGCTGTCATGTCTTTTCTAAATAATAATTTTCATTTTAGAAGTGATACTGTGTGCTTCACATCATTACATTTTATTCATTTTTAATACTTTTGCCCTCACCAACAGTGAGTTTTCTCTCTCAGAAATTCTGCTCGTACTCTACATAGGCAGTGTCTCCTAAAATGAAAGGCATTTTATTAGCCCCTTTCTACTTTTGTCCCAAAAATCTTTTCGTAAGATTTCTGGAGTTTCCTTGTTCCAGGAGAGGTTGTCTTCTCTTTTTGGGGCCCCATTTACTATTTAACTCTATCATCTTGGCTGTGTTTATTATTGCTCTAAACATTTTTTTTTCATTAGCTTAGTACTCAGAGACTTGGAATTGTTACGTCTTAGAATATTTTTCAAAAATATTAAGCTGAATATTAAGCTAAAACCAGCCAATTGGAATTACAGATTTTTCATTTGAAAATTTGAAATAAAGAACAGTCATTAGCAGTTGAAAATTGACTATATGATAGAAGCTGTGAACTTGCCTTAACATTTGCATCTGTTAGTAGCTTTATAAATTAGGAATGAATTACTTGCCCTGGTTAACATGCTGGTAAACTATTTGTATGACTCGGAGATGATTCCATTCTCAAAGTGTATGCTGCGTGCCTCCTTCCTATATTTATATAACAAAAACTATTAAAGTATTATTAAAATTATTAAAAGGAATACAGCCAGATTTTTGAATCATTAAATTGTTGATTTGCTATCAGAAGACAAAAAAAAAAGGAAAGGTTTTAAGAAAGAGACCAAGAAAACTGTTTTATTGGTGATAGTTTTGAGAATTAGCATCTTTATTTGCAATATTGTCTAGTGTTACATTTGACTTTAAATATACCCATCTGCAAGTATCCTGAAAGAACATGAAGCTTGAGATGCGTGTTTGTGATACAGGCTATATTCCATTCATTAACATAAATATATCCGTGTATTAAGTGTAAACCCAAACATCATTAGAAAGAGCTTTCCTAGTGTTAATATTATGAAGCAGTATCTAAATTGCAGAAATTGACCTGAACATTAAAACTATTTTTAAATAATAAAATATTTTATCTCTGACAAAGCAACTTTGTGCAAATTATTTTTCTTGGTACTATTTCTTTCTCATTTGGGGCACATCTGTTAAATTATTTAGTAGTTCTGGCATTTTTCAACCTCCTAGTGGCTGATTTTGTCATCTTAAGTCTTTACTAGAGAATGTATGTGAAATGTTAATTACTTTCAGCACATACCCTTTCATTTATCCCTTCTTTGAGGTAAACAAATCCAGTAGTTTCAGTCTCTCTTCACGGGAGATTGCTCCGTGCCCTTGCTCTTTCTCACCAGCACTCTCTGAATCTCTAATCCAAAGCCAAATTCTCCTTTGAGGGAGGAGGGAGACCAGACCCCCATCGTCTCCAGTATTCTAAAGTCATAATAACACCCTACATCAGGCATTCATGTAACCTCATTATTTCTTCAACTGAAACTGCTCACTGAGCTGTAGTTTTCTCTGAGCCGCCTGCAGTGATTCCCAGGCCTTTTACTAAAGTAATACCAAAATATTATAACCCTATAAAGTGAAAGAATGAATCTATTCTAATTTATTCACTCTTCAGCATGTGTTTATCAACATATTCTGTCTTCATTCCTAATCACCTGCCCCAGGGGGCCCTCTAAAGTTTCTCAGAAGCTTTTCTGGATGAGGCTCATAAAAATCATTGCAAACATTGTTACTGGACTGTTTTCATCCCATTTCTTTGCATTGTAAAGAGGTTATAACTTTGATCTGAAAGCGTTATGGGAAGAATGTAATTATCAGCAATCGGATATGATTGTTTTACTATTAAACTTGGATTGTTTTCTATATAAAATTGCATAATCTTGCTCTGCTCTGCAGCTGTTTGGGGATAGAGACAATGTAATTCTTTATTTGCTAATGATGGAATTGGTCTTAATGAGTCTAACACAGTGATGACCAATTTCAGTGGTTACTACTATCTAAGAACTTGTTTAGAAAATCTGGCAATATTACTGTTTTTCTTCATATTTAAACAGAATGCAAATAATTTTCCTCCATTGGAAAACTACTGAAACTTCACAGAGCATTATTCTGAAGTAGTTAGAAAACTCAAAGTCTCAAGTTTTTCAATAGCTAATATTCCTCTTCAGCAGTCAAAAGCGTATTTTGAATTTTAAAAAGTTTCACCATCCTCAAAACAATTTTTTTAAATTAATGGGAATTATTGTCTGCTTGTTAGGGTGCATTTCTGCAGGACAAAGTATTCAAACAAAAATCCAGATTATCATAATTATTTCTGAGTATATTGTTTTGACGGTTACCAGAGGTTCTGTTATCTTCTAACCTTCAGTCTCCATTAGCTGGATTAATTACATACACACAACACCTAAAATTTTATGAGGGCTTTGAAGTTGTAGGCTACTCGGGTGAGGATATTATGTTTTATAAAGATTACTTTGTGTCATGGGACGTGTAACTTTCTAAACCCTGATCTACATGAAATAGGAGAACACAAAAAAACAATCTGGTTTTCTGCTTCTAGAAGGGACAACTTTGACTGCAGCTTTATGGAAAGATCTAAGGGGACTTTTACTTTCCTTGCCTGTCCTCCTTCCCCTAGTTAATCCTCTTTCCTGCATTCTCACCTCCATAATGGAAAACCAGATGATCTCACTATCTCCATAGCACTGTGGCCTTTGAGTCCTTCAAAGCTACTTCATACTCTCTGAAGGTGTGTCCATATATTTATTGTGGTGCATCCTACTCCATACTCTGTCCACATATTTTGTGGTCTTGTTATATGAAGCCATACCAATAATATGATTGCATTTAGGAACTAGAATCATCTTTTATAATGGGAAGTGAGTGTAGTACCTGACTCATAAAAAGACAGCTCCCATCTCTTCCTGCATTCGTGGGTAAGTCCTATTCCTATCCCTAGAGAAGCTGTGTCACTGCAAGACTGCTAACTGAGTATTAGAATAGGTGGAGGAAAAATAAAAATACAAAGATTCAAGGTTCCAAACACTGAAGTTTTTTATCGCAACCAACTTTTTACATGAGTAGTATGTACTTCCCCTTGGAAATAACTTTAAGTGGAAAGCTTCTTTGGTATTTATAATAAAATGTCAGTGGGACACTTTGTGCTTTGCTCAGAGAACAAAAAGTCTTTTAGTAATGACTATCTACTTCATCTGCATTTATTACACTTATTAAAACAGAAGTGAAAAGCTGTGTCTCAGAATAGCAATCAGATCAGATTAAAGTTTTTGGGGTATAGCTTTGATGATCTCCTGTCTTACATCTTTTCAGCACTAACCAATGTGTAAATATCTTCTCTGATATCAAATACTTGTATGTCTGCTCTACTTTTTCTTCTGCTAACAGAGACTGAATGTTGCCTTAAAAATAGCATTGAGAAACACCAATTAATATTTTTTTATGGCAAATTTGTGTGGACAGCCTTTCTAAATCCAGTATAAGCAATGACACAATGTTGTGTCTGTTCCAAAAGTATGTCAGGAATCTGTTGCCAAGTACATTGGTCTTTCTCCTTAATGTAAAGTGACGGAATAGAAAACAGTTCTCCAATTTTTATCATCTTTCAAATTTCTAAATGTCTATATCATTATTGCATCACTTGACAGTCAGTCTCAGATTAGTGATTTAGTGGGTTTTTCTTTAGTTTGAAATATCACTGAACCTTAGACATTCCGTGCCTGCATTTGCTTCTTTTCTTCTATCTTTTTTTCCATCCCTACCAATTGAAGATTAAGATCCTAATTTGAATCCTCTGCATGATAGTGTCTTGCAGTTGCAGAGTCAGATTGACCTGTATGGCAGCAGGTTTTTCTCAATAAAACCAAGTGAGGGGATGGTTGATACCCACTTTTCCCAGCACTTTTCAAGTTCTTAAATAGCAAAGAAAGCAGTTAAATGCTTTGCATAATTGCTAGAGCAGCACCTGTAAAGTGCGTACAAATGGGAAAAAATAATTAAACCTGTTTCATAGAGAAGTTAGAAAGAAATCAAGTTTCTATTGAGGTGTGCTAATTACTACATTCATATTCTTGCATTACTTGAGGCATCCTTCAGATTTAGCTGAAGATACATTTGATTTTCAGTCTTAGGTCATGTAATTACTGTTGCATATAGTTCAGTTTGCCTAGAGCAAATTAAGGAAGTGTTGTTTTTTATTAATGAAGAAGAAAAACAATTTAAACAATTCAAAGAAAGAAGGAAATAAAAGCAGATGAATCAAAATGGAAGCATTGCTACAGTCAATCTCTCCCCATGACCTTAATTGTTAGAACAAGACTGTACCACTGAGGATTTGCTGCTTTTGAATTGTAAATATAACCTGATTTCAAATAAATATTGCTAATCACAAGTAGTGATAAAAAACTAGGCTGATATCAATGGAAAAATACCAAACGAGGTTGAAGATTAAAAACCAAGGGCCAAGTCTTACACTATCTTCTTTGTGAAAAGCATCTCCTTTGAGTTTGGGGAGTACCGCCTGAACAGAATTACAGGATTTGACTCAAGGCAATGTTTTCATAAGTGACAGTTGACTGATAGATGGAGACATAAAATTAGATGCTCCACCAGGGAATAGCTTGCAAAACTAATAGAAGCACATGGAAAAGCCTAGGAGGAAAATTTAACAGATGTTTACTACAAAATGTGATTTTTTTTTCCCCCATAATGTGTATCTTCATATTAATAGGCTTCCCCTTCAAAGTGAGGGGCTGCCTTCTTCAGAGCCCAGATGACAAGCTAGGTGGTGATTGTGTATGTATGATCATGCTCACACACCTGTATTCTATTTCTGAAACCATTCTGTTTCTGCTTCTGCTCACTCCTGATTACCTTTGATCAGCTCTCATCTGCTTCTCCATTCTACAGAAGCACCTGAAATTTTACTAAAATTATCACTGTAATTCTATCTTCATTCAGCTGAAATTGCTAACAAAATTACTAATGGGTACAGTACTTAGTGGAACAAAAATTTTAGCTCCAGATAAAGATTTTGGTGTGGTTTGGAAAACATTAAGAGAAAAAGATCTGTTCAAACCCAACTGAGGAATTAGTATTATACCAAAATTCTTGAAAATTGCAATTTGCTTTTCTAAAAGCAATCATAGTACAAACAAAGGTGATAGTACACACAGAAGGATCATTTAACCATCATTCCCAGTTCAGAAACCCCATAAGCACATGTTTATTCTTACTCTTTTGAGATGATTTGAATGAATGCCAAATGCCAACCACATGTGGATGCTATAGAGTATAGGTGGACATAAATACACATGCAAGTGCTTTACAAAATTTAGGGCCTAGTTTGTAGTCTTCAGTGTAAATTGTATTTATTCATTAATTTATACCTATATGCTCTAGTTGTGCTGTACCTTTGCCTCCATCAAGTTTACTTATAAAGATAGCTCGTGGGGACAGAAAACCCTCAAAAGTAGACCTAAGAGTATGATTTCATAAGAAAAGCCAATTATGTATCGCTAAGGTGATGGTTTTTCACTTGTCACATCCTCATCAAAGGTTCTTGATGCCTTCTTTTTTTGCTAGCACTGTGGATGTTTAGTTATCAGGATTAGAACCACACCTGTCTGAAAGTAATTTAGTTTTACTGCTTTTTTTTCTGTGGATCTGTTCCCTCCTGCAGCTGACAGTGCAACCACAGGAGCAGGCATGCCAGGACAGGCAGGTGACCAGAATATCGATAGTGGTGGAAAGGCTAGACTGCGCTGCTGGCAACAAGACAGGCTTAGGTTGACTGTTTTCAGACATGGAAACAAAGACCATAATTAAAATGATATTTTAATCGCAATTATGCTTTATTTATTTCTCAAGCATTAAGAGTAACTGGCAAGACATTCAAGCCAGATTTACAGTAAGGCCAGACTTGAGACATATAATTTCTAATGGTAGAAAGGTAATTCATTAATAGCATAGTGCTTCCAGAAGCTGATAATATCTTAAATAGTGTAATAGTGAACTCTAGTTCCTAATGTGATTCTTTCTTCTCCTCATTGGAATCAATGAGGGTAAGGTGCAGGAAAGACTCAGAGAAAAAATTGAAAAGTGAAATGTTTTGTAGTCTATATGTTGGATTGCTCATCCTCAGTATTATACAAAAAGAATATGGCAAAAAATGAAACATTCCCATGCAAAAGAAAAGTATCCATAAAGGTAACAATTGAGAGGGAAATGAAATAATACATTTGAACAGGAAATGGAATGTTTCCCCAAAACATTGTGTTAGAATTCCCTAAACAATTGTGTTAACAAACATGAGAAAGATTGATCAGTTAATTTGCTTCTTCATTTTGTCTAGAAAACTGGTTTAGCTGGGGTACATTGGCAGACTTGCTGGAAGTGATTTTAGGGTTTCTCAACAATATGCCACGAAAACCCCTCCCCTGTCAAAATTCCATGCGCTGAAAGTTCTCTTTTACCCCAGCTATTATTTTTTTTCCTTTCAAAAGCAACTACTACAATGTATTATACCAAATATGGAATAATTAATCTACAAAGTCTCAAACCTCTATGTACTAAAAAACCGCATGACATTTTTGTTAGCAGTGATTATTGTCTGTGAGACATGATACTCACTTTCCTATATTACATCAACCAATTTAGCCCTTATATAAATTACTCATGAAGCTCCGCTGGAGATTTGGATTAACTACCTACTGTCTTTATATCTATTTCACACTTTGGTGGAGTGGAGTTACTGTCATAAAATACCACTGCTTTGAAATGTTACGAGCAGTATGTAATAAGTACAGTGTATTCACCTGTGTTCTTTGATTATATTTGTGCTATTGGTTTCACGCAAGAGCAAATAAATCATTTGATAATTTTACAACTGAAATGTTTACCCCGTGAGAATACTCCACTATAGACCAGTCATCAGCAAAAGACCTGTGCAGCACCTTTGTTTGAAGAAGATCAAAGCTATTCTAGGTCTCAATAATACAGAAACATACCAAAGAAAAATAAAATAAGGATTGTATTTTTGCCCTTCGCTACTTGCACAGTCTTTTTCAAATTTTTTAATAGTTTCATTTTTAAAGAAACTTTCTTGTTTCTCCTAGAAAATTTTTTCAGCCTGAAACACTACTTGTCAAGCTTAATACAACCTGAGAAGATTTTGCAAATGAAAATGTTCTATTAGTTCTATCTGTACTGACTAAAGCTGCTTCACAATTATTGTTGATTATCCAGTTGCTGCAAAGTGGAAAAAAAAAAGATGTTATAAAATTCCAGGATGCATTTAACAACTGATCAAATACTCTCCTATGTGTAAATAGAAAAAGACACTGAGAAAATACTCAAACAGGGTGGGGAATATGCAAGAGAATTTGTTGTTAATATGAAATGACCAAAAAAAAGTATAAGCCCACTTTGGAAATTTCAGTCTAGTTCTGAAGGGGAAATCAAAGGATGAAAAGAAGGAGTTGAATACAACAGAAATAAATTAGATTAGGTTGAATTCTAATTCAGAGGTAGGATCTGAATTTCAGTCCAAGGAAATATCTGCTGAGATTACTGAGGAAGCTTAAATTGTAGTAAGATGACTCGTGTGGAATAAAATAAAACAGAATATAATGGTACAGGAGCTCAGGAACAGTCTTAGCTGGATTATAAAACTGACCTGGTAGTAATATTTAGTTAATATCTTCACAGAGGAGGTCTCATTCCACTAAACCTTTCATTCTATTCAGTGGGATTTTTTTTCCTGGAGTCCTAGCATATCACATTGTAGACATGGATTAAAGATATAAAAGAATCAAGAGAAAAGCAAAATTGGGGAGGAGTTGTGGTATTTTGTTTTGGAACAGCTGGTGCACTTGCACATGCCAAATATCTGGAGATCTTGTGTGCTTATTAAAGTTTTCATAATCAGAAATAATCAAGTCAGATAGAGGATATCTTCTTCACAATCTTCTGTTTGCAATCAAAATTTAAATAATCTGTTCAATCCTGGGCAGAGAGTTGGATGAATTCAATCCCTGTACAAAAGGCCCTACTGTTAAATAATGAAGACTATAAATGGTACACACACAGCAAAGGAACTTTAATTCTTGCTAAGCTTTGAAACACAAATTTAACCAACTTAACTACTAGTGAAGTCTCTATTTGTACAATTACTTGGTGGATGACACAGGAAATGGAGAGAAACAAAGCGCGTTCAGTAGGAAAATCAAAGCATATTGAATTACAAAGGCATGTTGTCCAAATGTAGTCTGCAATGCCTTTGCCGGAGCACAACCAAGAAAGGCAGCTCACATTTTAATTATCTGAACATTTTTTAATATGCAGGAAATTACTATAATTAGTTAATTCAAGGATTGCGTTGCCAAGTATAGTTGTAGATGCAATGTTTCAAAAGAGTACTTGTGTTTGGTCTTGTTCGTCTTGGACATAATAAAATAACCATCTTCACTTATAGGTGCATCAAACATTAAACCTCAATATTTTAGTAATTATTGACTTAATGGAACTCATTTTCACTACATTATTTCAAATTATATTATGTCATACTACAGCAAATCTGATGTAATACAGTTTGATTTTGCTGTAAATTTCCAAAGCTCTTAACACATGCAATTAAAAAACTTAAATTTATGCAGATTTGGCAATGGAAATGCAATAATTCCTTCATATAGCTTTTTATAGTCACAGTTTTCCCTGTGTCTCTGACAGCACTAAACCAGAAGTAATTGATTGATGTTCTCATTCAGGGTTAACAAGTGCTCACCTTGAAGCTTATACAGCTGTGGTGACTCAGTACCCTGCACACACTGCACATAGCAAAGATTGACAACAAGGCAAGAATTGATATCAGATTTATCCCAGATTTTTTTATTACTTGTTCATTAAAGACAGCAGAAAAAATTGTATCAGTGGTCCTCATTACTCCACTGTATAATTAGCCCTGTTAACTTAAGGCTCTGAGGTTTAAATGTTTGTGTCCACCCTGTTAAATTTTCACAGAAGTGGTTGACAATTTATCACACAGTCTGTTCTGATTGCTTGAGGGCTAATTAAAAAAAAAAAAATAAAAAGAAAGAGTAATGGAATGAAATTTTATGACGTGTAATTACATGTAATGAAATTATCATGAGAGCAGGGTCTGCTTTTCAGGGTATGTGACTGAGTGTCCTTCCAAAACACTTAACCAGCAACAGCAAATACTTGTATCATGTGACAAGAGAGCATTTTGCAACTAGCAAATGCTGTTTGGATGTAATGCTAATTAAAAGGTTTCCCTCCCCCACAAAAGCCATGATAATTTAAGAAATTCCCTGAGGACTATTGCACTGCTAGTTGAAACTTTTTAGTATAGTCTTTCTGGGGTTATGTAGTAAAAAAAAAATTTAAAAATTACAGATAAACCGTAGATAAAAAGATGGAATTTTTTTTAGCCATTCAGGGTGATTACTCGTAGGCGTGTTGTCATGGAAATGAGTGCTGAAGAGTAAATTTGTTCAGAGCTTCATCACAAGAAAATATGATGTGTACCTTGGAGAAATAAAAGTCAATTTCCATGAAGAGCCTTAGAAACACTTGCATTTCAATACCATTTACTCTGTAGACCAATTAATATGTGTCTTTATAAAAATGACCCATTGAAAAACTGCTGTGCTACTTCACCATCACCTGTGGGAAGAGAAAATTATGTTTCCATCAATTAGTTGGAGTAGAATAAAATAATTTTAATAAAGAATTGTAATGGAATCAATGATTGGATTTAAAATGAATAATATTCAAATATTTATCTTACCCTGCAACTCCAGCACCTCAATGTCTTTTTTTGTGGTAAGGGGCCCAAAACTGGACACAGTACTCGAGGTGGGGTCTCACCAGTGCTGAGTACAGGGGGACGATCACCTCTCGGGTCCTACTCACCACACTGTTCCTGACACAGGCCAGGATGCTGTTGGCCTTTTTGGCCACCTGGGCACACTGCTGGCTCCTGTTCAGCCCACAGTTGACCCACACCCCCAGGTCCTTTTCTGCCAGGCAGTTCCAACCACTCTGCTCCCAGTCTGGAGTGCTGCAGGGGGTTGGTGTGACCCAAGTGCAGGACATGGCACTTGGCCTTATTAAACCTCATTCCGTTGGTCTCAGCCCATCCATCCAGCCTGGCCAGATCCCTCTGCAGAGCCTTTCTACCCTCCAGCAGACCAACCCTCCCACCCAACTTGGTGTCATCCGCAAATTTGCTGAGGGTACATTTGATCCCCTTGTCCAGATCATTGATAAAGATGTTGAAGAGAACCGGCCCCAGCCCCAAGCCCTGTGGGACACTACTTGTGACCGGCCACCAACTGGATTTGACTCCATTCACCACCAAATACACATCAATACATGGCAACACAGTCTCCTGGGAGATACTCCAAGGGGTTTCATGACTACTCCTCCCGAAATATAAATGCCCACTGCCCTCTGAGCACTAACACTAAGGTGACTCAGGTGATCACAGCTCGCTCTGGGCCCAACTGTACACCCCTATTTTAGAAAATACTGAAAATTAGAACATTTTTACAGGTATTTGTAGCCAAATGGTTGGTCCTGCTGGGAAAGAAGCCTCCAGCTGCTCTGGGGGTGGGTAGATGCACAGCTACATGCAGAGAATTATAAGGGGGGTTGATCCTAAAAGCGGGTGATGCAATATTTGCTTGGACAGCCTTATTTCAAAAGTATTCTCTAATATTATTCCACAAGCATTTTCACCTTTTAACATCTTATTTTTTACTGATTTTTGGAGAGAAGATCTTCTTCAAAGAAGCATTTATATAAAACCAGTTTGCTGACATAGCCTTTAAATACGTTTTACATTAATGATGCCAGGAAGCCTCATGTTATAATTGCAAAAGCTTCCAATAATTACTGTTCAATTTTTTGTAATTTGAAGGAGTTAGGAGACCCCTGGACTCCCCAGAACAAGCCCATTCCCTGGGGCTCCAGTCCCCAGCTGACAGTGGCCACAAATCTTTACGAGGCCAACATGTTCAAGGACAGAACAGTGTCATTTGGATTTATATTCTATTTTTTTGCACTTGCTACACCCTCCCTCATTGCCTTTAGCTGGAGACTTGCTAAAAACATGCTTTTTGACTCATTCAGCTGCAGGCAACTTTGAAAATAAACTTTCTCTGACAAGTAACACTATAATTACAACTATATTCATGATAATAAATTCAGCACATGGAACTCTTGCGACCAAAACACAGTAATTTATAATTTTTTTTTTTCTCAAAAGTGATTTGAGGGAATCTGAGGGAAATAACATCAGCTACCCATGACCCACACGAGATGGTTTTTGTGTCCAGTTTTTACCACGGCTCAGCTGCCTTTTGCCCCTAAAGAATCCCTTGGACACAATCACCACCCAAAGATTAAACTTCCAGCTAGAATTTCTGTAGCGCAGGCTCAGCAGGCGACTCTCGAGGAAGAGGGGAGGTGAACGCCGTGGTGGGGGGACACTTCACACAAAGCACTGAGCCACGAGAAAGGCTGAGAAGAAGCAAAGAGAAGTTGCTGCTTCTGTCCCGAGAGAGGAAGGGAAATGCCCATGGATTTTCCGGGACAAGGTGCTGTTTCAAAGCCCTCTGGTTGAAGCTTTTGCCTCCGTCACAGCGTTTTCACCGCGTCCCGTGGGCCGCCTCGGCTGGGAGATTCTGCTGAGATGGAGATGCAGTCCTGAGCCTTTCTAAGAATGCTCTCACCATACTTCTACTCAACACAACAATAAGGAAGTCTCATCGTTCCCTTTAGTCTTCGTATTTGAATCTGGAGTCATGAGGAAAGTGTGGGGGGTTTTGCCTGCATGTTTTTCTCTCTATCCTCGCAATTCATACCAATGAATTCTTGCCATTTTCAAAGCTAATTCAACTAGTTCTGTGTTCTGCAAGAGCTCAGAAGACTAGTAAATGTCTTGCTGTAGCCTTCTTCTGCTTCTTATTTATCATGGCTTTTTTTGTGAATGTGACAAGTTCAGGAAAGTTTTGAAGCCCAGTCCTGCTGCCCAAATCCAGAACTGCTGTGTCACTCTGTTGCCTTCAGAGATACAGAAATTTGTACAAGTAAATGGTCTGGCCTTAGTTTTCCAGTCCTAACTACACTGAAAATCATAAAAAAGAAAATATCCTGGTCTGCTGGCAAAGAGTGATGAAACTTCAACTGGAAAAAGTCCTGCTTGTGGTGGGAAGAGAAAAAGACAGACTGAAAAGGGATAAGATGCTGCTTTTACTGAGGTAAGAACCAGCTTCAGAAGTAAGAAAGAAGAAGGGAAATAGCTAATGTCAAGACTCCCAGGGAGCTCTTGCAAAATTCAGTATGTGTAATTCTCTGGGTCATGTAATGAACAAGAACTAACAAACAGAAATCTGCTTCAGTCTTGTGAACTCCAACGAATTTTAATTTAACTAAGTAAGGAATATTTCTGAATTGTGACCTGATTTGGGAAAGAACTTTTGAATTTAAATTGGTATTTCAGCCATCATCAATGAGCTGGCATATTTGGACACAAAAGGTTAATGACAGAAGGTAAAGGCAACTGCATCAAAGTTCAAGACATGAATATTGTGATGACAATTTATATTTCAGTTCTTTTCCTCGGGCTTAACTCTGAATCCCTCACTCATTTTGTCTGTATTAAAAATTTCCACTGAACTCAAATCTGATGTTTATGACGTCTGGGAGATGTGTTAGAGAAAGGGTTTCAGGCCCAAACTCTTAATCATTAAAAAGACCAAGAATTCTTTAATTATCATGAACAGTGTCAACAAGTTCTGACAGCAAATTTAGCATTGCTTAAAGAGATCTCAGGTAAAATCAGGGTTCGGATGGACAAACCTTGGCAAACTCAGACAGGATGGACCACAGAATCATAGAATGGTTTGGGTTGGAAGGGACCTTAAAGATGATCATCCAGTTCCAACCCCCCTGCCCTGGGCAGGGACAC
>BJBW01000647.1:1685-28411 GCA_004320125.1 Scolopax mira | reverse complement strand
GTCAGCGCGACCTTCATTTCTTCCTTGTTAGCATAACTCGGAATTTTCCACTGCGGCCTGGTCTGTCTCACCCATGCCAGGGCCGGCCCGTGCAGCCCCCCCACGGAGCCATGGCCGCGCTCGCATAGCCATTCTCCAACAATGAGGAGCTTTAAAGAACTCGTACATTTAACGTCAGCAAAAAGGTCCTTTACTTTCGAAGACTTTTACCAGTAAACTACCACAGGCCTAAAATATATCCTTAATTATTCAAAGGACAAGGAATTTGGACTGGAAATGCACACAGTCTTTCACTTGTCTCAAGAGACTGAGATTAAATACTCTAATTTTAGAAAAAATAAATTGTGTGGAATATCTTCAATTGAGCTCCCTACACAGATAAGTGATCACCAGATAACCCTATCCATTTCTCAAAGATTTGCAATATCTAAACTCAAGGAACACAGAAACACAACTTAGCACGTGATGAAAGGCCGATGAATCAAAGGCAGGCTGCTCGGAGATGAAGACAGAAAACATCAGTTGTATTTTATGTCTGCCAGGAACACTGATGGGTCTCTGGGAGGAAGGACAAAGAAAGGCCCAGTCTGAGCGCATGGATTTTCAGGAAGGGAGTGAACCCACCCATGTGCCCCAATACAGCAGGGATACAGCCTCTCAAACTGCTCTTGTTCTTGCTTCCTTTAGGCCTTTTGGGATAAAATGGACATTATAAGACTGCTTGTCTCACTTGCTTCTGATCTGCAGAGAAAGGTGCCGCCTACTTCTTAGTATGTTATGTGGCCAAACGATGGGGAGGATGATTTGCACAACTACAGGGCTACTCCTGCAATTTCTTGGCTGCCACTTTTCCTTCAGGAGATTTTCAATATCACATCCATGAAGTCAGACTTGAGTTTGGGATCCAGCTCAGAAACGAGTTTTATTTTTCCCTTTCCCTCTGCTAGCCGTCTACTTTGGGATGTGTTTGATGACAGGGGTGTTTTTGTTTTCTATCTTTAAGTTCTTACAGCCAAGTGAGAATAATATGGTTAAAAAAGGGGTATATAGTTTTTGCAGCACAGAAAACTATGCTGACTTTACTCCAGGAAGCTTTTTCCTTTTTTTGAGGTATTCAGTGTGGGCTGGAGTTAAATTGACAGATATTTCTCATTTGCATGACAAGTCTTTGTTTCTTCCCTGTCAGTGATTTTGAGCCCCGTATAAAGATATCTTTAGCACCTTGATTGAATTTTTACTGGTAAACAATGTGTGTAACTCCTTATAGTCATGGGGTTTTTTTCACTATGACCTTAGGAATCATCAGCCTGGTACATGTATCCAGCAAGCTGCCTCCTACGCCGTTGAAAGAAATAGTATGTGTCTTCTCCTAGGGTGTTTATTCTCATAGATCATAGTTTATTCTCATATTCTCATGCATTCTCATAGTAAGTACTTACTTTCTCCAGGATTTCATCCTCAGCATTAGTGGCAATGATCACAGTCTGAATTTCATCTGCTACCAGACAGATTTTAGGTTGCTTTCTGAAGTGAAAAAACAACCATACTAATGCAACTCTGGCAATTAGTCAATTTGTTTATTCTCTCCAAACTAGCAGTCCAACTCTCTGGTTGATTTCAGCTAAATTAATGGAGGATCACTCATCTGAAATATTTTAAGCTCATTTCAACTGCTGTTTATAGTCCTGAAGAAGAGAAAGATGCTATTAGTATCCAGACAGGAGAGAGACATGAAGGGTGTCATCTCTAAAGAGGAAAATTCAATTGACCTTCATACCTTTAGAAACCAAACCACAAGGTTTCATGGATAAGCAGATTGCCTTTGATGTGCTGCTCACAGAAAGACTTGCTGAAGGCAGACTCAGATTTGCCTCCCTATAGAGGTATGGCATAAGGTCCCCAAGGAATTCGGCTTCTCCAGTCCCCTCTTCACCCCTTACATTTGCATCTCTAGTCTATTGTGCATATATGCACAGCAGCACTCTCAAATTGCTGGTTTCCCCATGGCAACTGACTCACCCAAGGCTCTACCTTTTCTGTCCTTGCAGGCTTGCAGGTGATGATTTCAAACTACCTGTACAACTCACTGCTTTAGCTTTCCACCAAGGCTAAAGGCTTGAGGAAATTCTCCCTCTTTTCTAGTTAATTTAGGCTCTTTTGAGCAGCTGTAGCCAGGAGATCCAGCTTTCTCTGAAGTTGCCAAAGGCCCCTGGCCATACTTTTCTACTGTTTTTCTTCAGATCTAAATGTTATCAGTGTGGAACAGATTTTATTGGAGAGTCTGTTTCCCAGGGAAATGCCTTAGGTGCCCAACACATGCTGTCAGTTTGCCAAAACCATCCCCTAAGGCAAGAATTAAATGTAGGCAAATGTAAGTGCTCTGAGAAATTCAGGCTAGAAACAGAGCTGACACAGCAAGCAGACAAGAAAAACATTTGATATGACCAAGAAAAAAAGATTTCTAAGTGATAGAAAGTGGTTCCATTTTAATGGAAACTTGTTTTATGTGCAGATGTAAATCCCAAAGAAGAGTCTTACTCCTGTCTTGGCTGACATGTGAATATACTCCTTCTGTCAGCACTTCATCTTACCTGAGTTTAAAATCCTTCCAGGATTATTTGGCTTAACAAGAGGAGAGAAAACAGTCTCAAGAGCAATATTGATGGGGCGTTTGGGATCCTTCAGTTCTACCCTCTGCTCAGAGCTTCTCTGTCCCTGAAGACATCCTCATGGATAACCATTCTGGCCTCCTGCCCTTGCCAGTATGATTGTTCATACATTTATCCTTGCTATTATATAATCACCGTCTGGTAACTTAACAGGAACATCATCAATTCCTGGAAATTTTAAAAATGGCTCTCTGACCCTGGATCGTCTTGAGATCTTTCACTTGCTTTTTGTATTTTTACGTTAAAAAAAAATAGAGTTACTCATACATTTTATTTTTAACATGAGAATATGTACATGTCTATATTACAGTCCCATAAACAGCCACCTCTTCACTTTAATTTTTCAAATTTAATGTTAATGTTTGGCAACAGACTACTGTCAAAAATACAGCAACCATGTAAGTTTTATCAGCTTTGGCCCATAAGTTCATGTAAAGTGAAGCAGAATTCATGCAGACTTGTTGTACCTTTCATTTACAATCCCAGTATTTTAGCACTATAGCGATTTTACCTGCTCCACTTCAAAAAGAAGGACACATCTCTGTTTTGTTTCAGATGTGGTATTCAGAAATCTCTTGGCACTGAGTCTCTGGATAGTTCTGGCACTGCTCTGAGAAAGCTCTGTGAACTGTGTACCTGTTTTTGAAGCTTAATACATCAGCATGTCAGAAGTTAACCTTCCTCTTAAAATCAAATGCACTTTTTTACTGCCAAGGTCCCCTTAAAGATACAGTGCCCTTACCAGGGTCATCTTTTCTTGAGCTTTTGCAAAAACTATGAAGCACCCATCATCAGTGATGCCTTTTAATCTTCCTCCTTCCCAGATAAAAGGAAGCCCTGGAAACAGTAATCTTCAATTTTTCAGAGGGCTCAGTAGCCTTTAAACCCCGTATCTCAGCATTTCCAGTTTCCTGAATTGAGCGTTTTCATGATACCTTACAAAGCAGGGAAATCTAAGGTCTTTGTCAGCTCTGGATTGCGAGGAAAAGATGTTGTCTAGAGCAACCAAAGTATGTTTCAACATGCATTTTTCTGTCTCCTTGGACTACTTCTAGCTTTTCCTTTAGTCAAGTTTTTTATCCAAAGCCTTCTTGAATCCTTTCTGACCATACTAAGAAATAGCATCTAAGGGAGCTTTCCCTTTTCCTTCCCCAAGCTCTTCTAGCACTCTCCACAGTTCCTGTTTCAGGAGCAGATGTTCTCTTCCATATTCTTCCCATTCCCTTACCAATGCCACAAACAGTAGCCCGCAGGGCTGTCTCCCAAGGACAGTTTCCATTTACCCCAGCCCACCACCACCCAGTACCATTCAGTTTGTCTTCAAGGAAGGGGATTTCTCTTGAAGCACCTCTCTCCAGTAATTCTCTTTGTTCCCTCCACCACACCAGATAACTAACTAAAGTAGCAATTTCCTCTAGGTGCAGCCAGGTTATACCATTAGTTTCTGACAAGTCTTTCACGTATCACCCAGCTGCACAACTCACTTTGATACAAACCAGCAAGCATCACTCCTCTTTTCATCACTCTAAAAGTTCAAAAACTCCCGATCTAGCAGATGAACCTGTCTGTTGACACCAGTGAGCTGACCCTTGACCACCCTGCCAACAAAGCAACCATTCTGCTATTATTAGCATTGAATGGTGAGGAGGCACCCCTGGTGAAACACTGAAAAACTAATATTGGGCTTTCAGAAGCCACTTCTTAATGATCTTTCACAGCCCTCCAGAAAAATCTCATTAGCAGCAGCAGAAACCCTGGAGCTGTGCAGAATGCATCCAGCATGTCTTAAAGGAGACCATTAGTATGCCTCCTGATGAAAGAGTCCCATGAGTCACAGTACAGAAGTCATTTGGGGGCCAGCAAAGGTTTTGAGAGTAGTGGGAAAGGACATCTAAGCAATCTAAGTGGAAACCGAGCAGCAACAGGGAAGTCACAAAAGGGATAGCTGTAGACATTCTGAACCAAGAACAAACAAGCAGTGTTGGGTTTAATATTTTTCAGCATTTGAGGCAGAATGCCAATTAAATTTAATTTGGAGGAAATAGCAGCATGCAGTACAAAATGATCTCTGTTACATGAGATCTCTTCACAGAGAAGAGTTCAGGACCTTTGGTATGAACTTGGCCAGAACTTGTTCAAAGTTATTCTCTTTCTCTTTCACAAAAGCAATGATTCTACTTATTCTTCAAGCAAGAATTATTCTGCCCTCATTCTACCCTCAGTGCAAAACTAAAACATTCAAATGAATGGATGTTAAAATGCCTTCAGGATATTGTAAATACTTTTCAAATTCTTCTCTCTCAGACTACATCCAAATGAAGTAGCTAGAGATGCTGCACCAAGAAACTGGCTTTTACATTACATTCCTCAGGCACCCTTATTTTTAATGATAATCAGGAACATTTAAGAGATTCATCTGCTTGTGTCTCTCCATTCTCACCTTCTATTTCTCTGTCTTAATCTTCTCCAGGGAACCAATTCTTGCAAAGGACCAGGTATGCTCAGATGACATTTAACTGAAAGAAATAGAGGCTGTTCAGCATCCTGAAATATTTGCTCAGATCTTTTTAGGACTGGACTTGCCAGATATACTGATCTATGATGTGGACTAATTTGAATTGGGACAAATCCTCTCGTCATTCATTTTGAGCTAGAATAAGAACTGAATTCTTCAGAGACAATGGCTATCCTGAGGACCCTTGTTTCTAATTTTCCTATCAGATACATTTATCCTGGAATCTGGCTGTTAGGTTCTTTTAACATAAAAGCTGCCTTGTCTCCAGTCAAAAGACTTGAATTGAGGATGAGTATTGTACTGCCCGGTGTCAAGATTTTGTAAAAGTTTCACATTCTGGTTTCTTGTCATCTTAGCTTTCAAACAAAAACAATCAAGAAAAGAAAAAAATTATGCTTATGAAATCTAAATGTCAGAAAGGCAAGCGAAAGAAAGTCCTACCTCATTTTGGTCCCAAAATTTAGCTGCAAGTTGTTCAAATAGCATTTAGGAGTGGTGATGTCGGCTGGCCTTCCCTAGCTGTTTCCTTGTGGAGTCTCCTGTCAGTGAGAAATATTACCACAGATTCACAGAAGTTATCCTTGCTCATTTATAAAGTGGTGTTCACTTCCCAACCTTGACCATTTGAAGATGCAGAAAGTGAAAGTAGAGGATATAAACAACAGAAGGAGAATGTGAGATAAAGCACAAGTAGTGACAGTCCATGCCCTCTTCATCCAAAGAGGAGACCATAGGACACAAACCTGATGCATACCTTCTTCTGTTTTCATTCTGAGAAGCTATAAAATCCCAGAGAAAGGGATTAAACCTGCCAATGATAAATAAACATTTTCTGATCCTGTATGCATCTCTTTCTATGCCTGGTGAGAAATATTCCTTACTTAGCATCCTTGCCTTAGGATATTATGAGGTTTTTGCAAACATGAGTGGAGTTCTCCTTTTCATGGAGAGACAGAGGCCATGACCTCTTTTGTTCTCTGCTATGTCTTTTAGCATGAGTGCATTAGACTCCTCTGAATGTCATGAAAACAGTTATGTACTTACCAGACTGTCAAGAGAATAAAGGGAAAATGGAGTAAATCACTATCTCTACAACTGACGGTGTTCCTTGCATGCTTTGAATGGAAGGTGGTTTATACCTTGCTCAAGAACAGGTGACATGGTTTTCAGATGCTGGCAGGGGCTGAGGGGTGTACAATGCACATTGTATCAACTCTGCATGGAAGACACTTCTGCCAAACAGAATCAGGAGTCTATTATTGAAATCTGTGTGATCACTGGTGCTTCCTCCATGGACTCTCTCTCTCTCCTTACTACCCAAGCAGAATTTCCATGGTAAAGCTGCTAGCAGGATGATTCCACCTGATTTATCACCTCAGTCTGTTAAAGCTTTAAATATGGAAGGAGGTAGGCTAGGGAAGAGAAAGAAAGTAGCCAGTGTCAGACTACGAGGCTTCATTTTTAACACCACGCAGCATGTGCCTGAGGGAAAGCAGAGAATAATGAGCATGGCAGCCTTGTGTTAAGAGGTTTTTGCTTCTATAAACAGAAATTAGAAAGCAAAAAAAAAATCCTGTTAAGTGATGAATGTTGTACATCCCTCTGCATTTATGTTTCAGAACATCTGGAATGTCCTGTGGGAGCTTTCACAGCTTTTCCATAAGCGGTACAGAAAGGAAAAGGCAATCACAGAAATCACAATGCTCTGAGAACTAGATGACAAATACTCCTAAAACAACCACAACATCAAGGCTCAGAAGAACAGGATACAGCTATTTATTTTTCTGGATCACCTGAAAGCTTCCCATTTACTCAAGTATCTCTATCTCAGCATGTTCTGGAATTTCCCCATGGCCCATCCTCTCCTTCATGAAGTATCACAAAGCCAGATGCTTCTCTCTACATATGGCATTCTGAAGCAAGAACTCTTTCCCAGGGATGGGACCACTAAAATGTGAATAGAAAAGTTACAAGACCTCTTCAAAACAAGGTTCCCATGCTGCCACTTCTTGCACTCTGTTCCATCTTACTACGTGTGCCTTCTGTGTATACAAATACAAGCTTTCTACAGACAAGTGATAATACATAAACACTGAACATGTAGGGATTTGCATGGTAAGACAAAGGGACAATGCCGTACAATTATAGATGTGAACATCATCTGAGTCCGTGACTTCTGTGCAGTTACTGAATGTTACAATAGGGTGGGAGAAAGCATGGGTAGGACCAAATGACAAACAGTGAAGGGACAGGTTGCTGACCAACATGAGACAGAGACTGAGACAGTGAGACAAGGAGACATGTTAACAGAGCAGCTAAAGATGGAAAGCAAACAAGTCCGTCAAAAAAGGTAGAAGAGGATGTTCGAGGGCAGAGCATTGCATAGCACTGCAGAGGTTTGCCAAGTCTGAGAAGCAACAGTGCCATTAAGGGAATGTGCTGTTTCTTGGAAGAAAGTGGAATCTGGGTCCATTTGCCTGGCAAGTCATCTTCTGCTTCCTCATGGAGTCTAGTATAGCTGTCTCCAACACAAAACTTCAGAGTACAGAACAATTTTTCTTTACATGAGAAGATTAGCTATGAACAGACTGAAAGGAAAAATAGAAAAATTGAAAGTCATAGAAACAGTGTGAAGCCAGTTTAGAAATATTTCATTAGAAGTACAGGAGTACACATTTAAGTAGATAAGGGAAAAGAAGTATACACTAATAGTAAGACATGTGAATATATATGTAAACATCTTCCAAAAACTAGATGAGACAGTGCTGGCAGAATAAATGAAAGGAAATCAAGCCAGCATCAGGGGAAAGCACTGTGGTATAAATACTTTTTGTATGCTGTTCTGAACATAACCATTCTTAAGTACATGCTTCAGCATTTCAGCAAAATGAGATAAAAACATTGACATTGTCCATTCAGAGACATTCTGTAATTAGAACTGAATTCCCAGCATAGAACATAAGCATGAAAAATTTCTGCATTTTCTTTTCGATCATATAACTCTTTTAAAAGATACTCAGATGAGTTTAATTTACATGTCACAGACAACCTGATCTATATTCAGAAAGAGCATTATGTCTTCCTCAGATGTCAAAATAATTTTATCTCTCAACCTGAGTTGAATTCAGACATAAAGGATGCAATACATGTGGCTCCCATTAAAGTGTTAATCCGTAACACCTGCATTTCACAGAAGTTTCTATACTTTGAAATAAACCGAAACTTTCCTATTCCACCGGTGTGCAGTGCTTCCTTGTAAATTGTTTTTCTAACTTGGCTTCCAACTTTGAAAAAAAAAATATAATTTAGACTTGCTACCTGGGAAGCTTAATTCAATTTCCTGCTCCATCACAGATTCCCTGTGTCTTGAAGGAAGTGACACAGGTTGAGATTTAAGAGATAGGTTGGAGCCTTGCTTCCCTTCAAAATACTTTGTTGATCTGGCCTTAGTCTCTATGACTATCAATAGGATATATACAATGATATAGATATACAATCCCCTTGGAAGTGGCTTGTAGTGGATTAAGATTTTTCTGCCTACCAGATATTCATTATTGGCCTTCTCCTGTCCTTGTAACCAACCTGTGTTATGAGGTTGTATAAGTGTCTAAAGTCTATTTATTTCAGTACAAAATCAGCTACTTTAGCCTGAATTGTTACTGAAGGTGGTGTGGACTATTGGTATAACTCAGAAGTCTGAGAGAGAAATAATGACTGGAAGATGGTCAATTCAATAATAAACAGTAGAAAAGAAAGATGGGGCAAGTAGTACCTCAATCACTTTCTACTTGTCTGCAGAGGACAGCTCTTCCTTTTAGACATAGTCATGTTCCTTGGTACCAGAAAGGTATGGGGGTAGACAGGTTAGGACTATGGTACACTGAAACAAATTAGAAGCAAGCTGATGTCTGACCTGGAGAAGACAAAGTACCAAGCCAACAGTATCAAGAAGGGACACAGTCAGAAGTTAGTCTGTGTGTCAGGGCATAGGATGAAAGAAGATGAGGGCAGACCAAGCTAAAGAACATGGCAAGAACATGGTCAAAGGCTGGGACAAAAATGGGAAACAAGCATTTGTGATGATGAGAAAGTATCACAAGAACAAAAGCCGTGTCTAAGAGTACAGGTCGGGCAAACAGGTGCTGGTTATATGGTTTTGTACAACAGATCAGGCTTTAATTTGGTGGATCTTTAGTCGCTTGGAAGTACAGTTACCGTCAGGCACCAGCTGCAGAACTCAATTGCGTCTGCAGGGTACAGCAGGAGGGCAGCAAAGCAGTATATCAATGAAGCCTACATAAGCACTGTGCTGGAAGAACAGTTCCTGTCACAAGAATGAAACACATTGCTGGGAAAAAAATTACTTCTACCAAGACTCTGCAAAACAAGGAATATGTCTGAAACATATATCTTTTCCCAGGATGATAAGAGCTATTTGGTAGGTATGTGAGATTGGTAGATAGTGCAAAAATCATCAGTTGATGGGATTTTGTATCAACAGCAACAAGTGCTCCAGAAGTGGGATCTATGTTAGAAAATAAAACAATAGACAAGTCTCATTCTAATACATTCTGCCCTAAATATTTAGGATATCAGAGACTCAATTTCAGGTGTATCTGAGATACTTCCTACACATCACTGGCATTGCAGTTAGTCCTTCACCTCCTCACCAAAAGATGTTATGTTTGGGGTCACAGATTACAAGCAGGTGGCCTGCTCCTGCTGTCAAATCTGACCTCCAATACACTCTCATTCTAGTAAGCTCTGTTTTCTTTAATGAGGCTCTTACATTCAGCGTAGGGACTGCTTACAAAAAATGCTTTTAATGAGGTCAGTATTACCGCTCAGCATTTGGTTGACCCTATGGGAATGTAAGAATGAGCTCTAGTGCTGCAATATTAGTAGACCTCCTGATACTTATCAGAAGTCTCATGAAACTCGGTGTCTTCATTCTGCAGCTCCTGGGAGTTTATGACTATTTGTGAACTCTAATTTGCATTGAAAAAAAAAAAAACAAACAGTTATGGTAATAGCAAAACTAATAATGACTGGTTTTCTACTTATTTACATCCTACATCACTTCCTCTTTCTGCCTGTCCCTACCTCAAGTACCTCAGCTACTCCTCTCATGTCCCCTAACTTTAGGTCTATAGCTGTATACTCCCTAACTACTCTGGCTAGTTCATCTCATGCTTGTGCTGAAGCTTTTGCCTCAGTGACAGTATAAATCTGAGGCTTCCTTTTTTTCACAGCTGCAAATTTTTGTGAAAGTTGTTGTCAGACCTGTGTAACTTCAAGGTCTTTTGCCTTTTTGATGACTCTGGTAGGATCAGCCAGCTTATTCAAGACGGTGAGGCAGGCAAAGAGACTGTCAGACACAGATTCCAGTTACATTTCCTTAAAAAGCCAAGCCTTTAACTATCCATTATAGTCACCAAAGAATAGTCATAAGATCCCTAAAGCTTGGGTAATTTTCCAAGAACTAAATTTTCCAAGAAAGCATCTCAAACCTGTTTCATAATATGTAATGATTCTGTGGACAAGATTCTTTATATATATTTCAGCTGCAAATTTATATAAACTGTATCTCTCTGTGACCTCTTTTAGCCTTTGAGATGGCTAGCTTTCTGCTGGCCTATATCTTGTTTGAAGAGATGTGATTGATGTCAGTGAAGGCCCATTATTGTTCATTTGTTTCAAAATTATTTTCCTAAATCTGAGGAAAAGGAATCATCTCTTCCTTTCCAATCCCATAGGCTACACAGCATATAAAGGCTGGTAGTCCCTAACTGACTAGAAAGCTGTGCAGTGAAATTTTGCTCTGCAATTACAACAGAATGTAAAATCAAATAGGTTTTCCTCCATGAAATTACCCTTATTCTAAGGGTTTTAATCTTCCAAGTTCAAAGGTGTTATCCATGTTTTCCTCTCTTATATTCAGCAATGTGCATTGATGTTTAGCTTTGTTCTCATCACCACTTCCATTTATGCATTAGTGCGCACATTTGAAATAAAGAAATCATTGGGAAATTCCCCCTGAAAGGGCAGCTGACTTTTCCCACAAATACAGCTAGTGCTGTATCATTATCCTGACTGCCTCTCACATGCTGGTGTGCATGTGAGGACAGAGGCACAACATCTCCTCCTGCCCTGGAGGCTGCTCACGCTGATTCCAGGGACTATCTGAACCAGAAGCAAAGTGTGCGAGTGGCTTATAACCACCTCACTGGGACAGCGGGAAAGTAAGTCCAAACACTTTGCTACTTGTCCTGATTTCAGCTGGGATAGAGTTAATTTTCTTTCTGGCAGCTGCTTTGTTTTGGATTTAGTATGAGAATGATGATGATGATACATACTGGTTTCATTGTTGTTAAGCAATACTTATATTAATTAAGTCGAGGACTTTTTCAGCTTCCCACAGAAGACGAGAGGGAGCATAGACAGGACAAG
This sequence comes from Scolopax mira, assembly GCA_004320125.1. Lineage (NCBI taxonomy): Eukaryota > Metazoa > Chordata > Aves > Charadriiformes > Scolopacidae > Scolopax > Scolopax mira. The sequence continues at coordinate 16,777 of BJBW01000647.1, read as the reverse complement.
ATGGCCATAGGAATATTCCAGACCATAGACATTATGCTCTGTATGTAAATGGGGGTTGGCCTAGGGGCAGGAATCAGCGATTGCTGCTCAGGAATGGGCTGGGCATCAGTCAGTGGGTGGTGAGCAATTGCATTGTATATCACTTTTGTTCTATATTCTTTTATCATTGTTATTGTTTTCTCTTTTTTTGATGTTTTACTTTTTTCCTCTGATTTTCTCCCCATCCCACTGTGGGGAGCAAGTGGCTGCGCAGTCTTTTGCTGGTTTAAACCATGACAATGTCACTGGAAGGAGAGCCTCTCTTAGCACTGGCTTCCCAGATGTTGGTGTGCCCCCCAGGAAAGATGCTGGTCCCCACAGTGTGTGAGAGCCTCTGGGCTGGCATACAACCAAGCCTGACGATTCCCCACACTCACCCCTGCCCCTTTGCACTGCATATGAATGCACAAGCATGCCAGCATGGGGTATTTTAACCCAATCCCAGGCTTAGTCACCAGTGTGAGTTGGAAAGAGCTGAGGCAGCTCAATAAGCTTGTAAGAAAAACCTTCCTTTCTTCCCTGCCACACCACACTGGAGCTTCAAAACCCTTCACTACCAGCCCAACATCTGCAATTTCTTCAAACTGCACTTTGTTTTTATGAATGCTTTTCTCCTCTCCACTTTTGCTCTGGAAATAATACATCACTGCCTACCAGGAAATCAAGCACTGCAAAGTAGCTCGTAGCTGTGTGGGCTGATCCCCAGGAAAACAGCAAATGTTAGCACTCTTTACCTATCCCAAGAAAACAGTGACTCTGCCTGTCACGTACATACCAGCTACAAACCACTAACAGTGTCTCCTGTATAGGTGAAATTAGCCAGTTTGAGTCTTATGTGCAGCCTCTGACTCCAGCTGCCAGTTCTACACATCAAGAAAATACATGCTAAAAAGGCATGGTTACCTCATAAATTCAGATTTTCTTTTTACACCTTTTGAGCCTATTTAGGTTCTTGGAGCCTTTAGGGCACACTGACATTGTGATTTCCAGCTTCTCTCCACAAAACAAAATGATGAGAAAATCTGAGTTTGCCAGTGACACTAGAGGGGCTGCCAAGGTTTCTGCTCTTGGTTGGCACAATGGACAGCTGAGCTTCTCCTGTCATTTACAGGGACTGTATAAAGCCTGACATTTTATTTCAAGGCAAAATAAAGCTATAAACTACAATGGTTCTGGATAAGCTTCACAAGCACTTCAGCAGGAATGGGGGTAGGGAGACAACCTCAGCAGCAGCCTAAGGGAAACCTTTCCTTTTCATTATCTTTTAGTTCACAAAAATTGGGGGGAAATCAAGTAATTGCAAAATTCAAGGGGCTGGTATGAGGACAGGAAATAGCTTCAGACAGTTAAATGGCTTTAAGTTTCACAATACTCTTTAAATTTGGATTCCATTACTATACTCATGCTCTCACCTCCCTGATGCCTGAGAACCACCTCCAGCCAGGAATCAGGATAGGGTTATTCAGATTCCACAGTGTTTGAAGTGGCACACAATGCTACTGCCTATTGAACATTTTCCATATGATGTCTATGCATAAACTTTCATCATTCATTTTGACCTGTGTATGTGATAGGTCTGCCTTAAAAAAAGAAAAAAAAAAAAGAATTAAAAGAGAGGGAGGTTTTTTTGTTGACCAAAAAAGAACATCAGAAGTCAGAAGCCAGTGGAAGAGTCAGTGACTTTTCCAAAGCATTACAGCAAAAAGATAAGAAAACTAAAAAAGAATTTTACTGAAAAGCTCATAATGAGCATGTTACTCCTTGATTTTCATATTCTGCCAAGTATCATATTTTGGCTACTTAGAGATCTCGCTTTTCCATTTTTAATATCCTATTTTCCTAGAAGTGAAAAGAAGAGAACAATAGCTAAATTGTTAATTGCCATGAGGCTCTTTCTATTGCCCTGGAAATGGAAACATGTCCTCAGAAGGAGCATAAATAACATGTTTCCCTGAAAGGCAATAAAATTAAGGCAGAACAAAGGCCTTGCTGTACCTCAGCACCCACAGTAATGCAAAGGAACACCTCTCCCCTTTGGTCCATGGGCCTGCTCCTAAAGATACTTTTTCTCTTTACCCTCACTTTTACCCTCACTTATGCCTTCTGAACTGGCCAGGACACAGGAAAAGGGAACAGGAGCATTTCACATCACATCATGGATGTGCCTGGCACTGGGATAATAGTGCATGTGAGGGTTATTCCCTTAGCCAGTATGTTTCAGGCTGAGGCAGAGGGTTTCATAGCTAAAACGAAGAGCTGGTAAAGCTGGAGTTAAGGCTTTTCAGAAATCATAGATTCTTGTAGAAGTTAAGTAGAGTGAAGTCCTGAAGACTTAGCATCTTCCCTAGGGTTTAAAGGTCCATTAAGACTTACATGTACTGCAAATGGCTTCTACTACATTGTACCTGGCACAAGATTTTTAACAAATGAAGGTAATCTATAACAAGATAACATGTTCATATCTGAGGACAAAGAAACAGGAAGATACTGCATGAAAAGACACTCTTTTCATGCAAGTTCTGTCTTTTTTCCACACTCCGCCTAAAAACACCTATGTGATACATTTTCTCGTCAAGCTCAGAGTTCCAGAGGTAATTAGAAAAACAAGGCTTTATTCTGCTGTCTATAGGATATATTTTTGGTTTTGTTGCCCTACTCTTTATCATTACTTGATACTGACACTACAGCTGTCTCTGACTTCTTTACTTTATATGCTAACACCAGGTCTGACATCAACTTAACTGGAGTTAAGCAAGTACTTAACTGATCCCTCAGGAATCAGTCCTTTTAATGTTAACGAAGAAAAAAGAGATGAATGATAATGATTTGGAGGTCCAGTGTTTCTCAGTGCTCATCTTGAAACACTTAGGGTAGACGTGTTTGTTGTTTTTTTTAACTGCAAAACTTCAAACCACAAAGTATAAATTAGCACATACGTAAATCATTACAGAACTAGAACTTAAGTAGATTGCACTGTGAAGAAATATTTTGTAGCAATTTAGACTTGTTTCATAAAAAGTAATTAGTAATTAGCTAATATTCCATTGTGGCTTTCCTGCAACTTCTGTTAGAATCTTTTGAACACAACAGAACATGAGATAACAGGGTAAAAATAACGCAGATTCAAGATGGCAATGAAAACTTACAACAATAACTTAAAACAATCCACCTGAGACAATGAGGCCAAATTTGTTGATGAAAATAACATGGTATGGGAAAAACCCATAAGAAAAGGCAACAGTTACAGCACAGAACAGAGCTGTTAGCAGGAGTGCAGCTGTCTCATGTTCAAAGCAGCCATTGGAGTGATAGCTTCCGATAATTGTCTCCACATACACAAAGGAAATAGAACATGTGGACCCAAGATCAAGACTCAGCAATGACAATTTCCCTGATGAAGGTCAAAAGCTGCATTACCATTACCCAGTATTTTACAGATCATTTTATCTTGCAGATGAGAACAGAAATGACTGCTGCTATTATTGTCAGAGAGATTTTGGTGTACTGTGAAAATAGTCTCCTTATCCCTTGAAGTCAGGAGGAGTTTTTAATAGTTCATTCTAATAGACTCTGGGACAGATGCTAAAGTATGCCAGAGCCTGCTTGCAACCTTTGCTCAGCAGAGCTGGTGAGAACAGAAAAAAGTACTTGCAAAAACTCTTGCCAAAGCCCACTTCCAAATAATTAAATGCTGATTTTATCATCATCAATGGATCTTTTGCAAATACCCTTTATGCACCTGTACTAGAAGAAATGTTGCTGAAAATTAACATATTTTCAGTGGTTTTAGTAAATTCTTAATTATGCAAACTTCAGGCATGCGTGTACCAGGAATTCAAGAGTAAATTTTCAGCATCCAAAATCATATTGTGTGTCCGATTTAAGATGTTTCAAAGGGCCCGGTTTTCTAGATGACCAGTACTCAGCGCTTCCTCAGAAATGCTTTAGGATATTTTTACATTCACTACTCACTTCTGAAAATACAATCCCAGATTCCAAGAGTTAGGCTTGTTCAATCAGGGATTAGAAACTATTCTAAAAGCATTTATGTTTCCCAAGTCTCAATACCTAAAGTTAAGGGCCTGTTTTACATTAATATTTCAATATCTTAGTAAGTTGCCTAGTACCTAAATTGCCTAGTTCACAAAGTCTTCAAGTATATGTGGGATGCTTCTTCTCCAAAATGAACCCAAGAGACAATCCTAGAAATAAGAACCTTCTAGTTTCTCTGTGCAAAATACGTATGACTTTAAAAGTGCATTGCATGGATGCAAATGAGGATAGTGATATCATTTCAACTCTACAAATCTCAATAAATACATTTGTTCTGTCTCCTTCCCTTCCCCTCTCCCTCTTATTTTCCAGGATCTACTCTAAGTTGAAAAGTTGCCTTGTACTTAGTGAAATAATGATAATTTTTTTTAAAAAAAGGCAAAATAAGAATCTCTTAATTAATGAAACTTGAAACAGTATTTTGTTGGGCTAATTGCATGCTGTAAAAGATTTCAGGTTAAATCTGAAGACATATGTGGTTGCAGTGTTATGGATGAAACCACTTGAATGCCCTTCTTTGTTATTACTGGCTTATTTCTTTGAGTAAATAATAATAATAATAATCCCTTGCCCTTGGATATGTGCATGCAAGTCTCTCTGAAGACAACAGGACTTTTGCATGTATATTCCAGGGCAAGGTTTTGCCCTATATTTTCAGTGATAAAGACTATTTTAAGCCCATTTGAAATGAATAGTTCACCAAGACTTCTTTTTTTTTTCTTTCTTTTCTTGTGGATAAACTAGTAAAAATGTCTAAAGTAATAGTGGAATATGTCATTCTAGCTGGCAGCAAGGCCACTTTAGCAAAAGTGACAGGCTATTGTTCCATTTCTTGTTCATTATGAACACTCCATGCCGAGTGATCTCCTGTTGGAATTTACTTTGTTCTTTGAGCATGTAACAAAACTGAAAGATTTAAATAGTATATAAGGAATCTGTGCAACTTTTTTCTTCTGTGCAAAGCAAACTATAATTTCAGAGTAATAAGAGATTGAATACCCTATTATTCACTACATTATCTAACTGTCCTTGGAGTCTTCCCCATAATGCATTTGCAGAGGTTTTGATTAGCTTAATTTTAAATGTCCCAAGTGATAGGACATCAAGACTTCTCCACTGCCATAATTGTTTCACACTGTACGCAATCCCAGTTTCAGAAACTTTCTCTGGTATAAAATAATGCATTTTTTTCTTTTCCATCACTTAGTAATATTACATGTATATACAACCTTCGCCAGCCCTTGTTCTGGTTGGGGACTTTAACCTACCTGACATCTGCTAGAAATATAACACAGCAGAGAGCAGACAGGCAAGGAGGTTCTTTAAGTGTATGGAAGATAGCTTCCTGACACAAGAGGAGGTGCCTCACTACACCTACTCTTCACAAACAGAGAAGGAACAGTGGGAGATGTGGTGGTCAGAGGCAATCTTGGGCTTAGTGACCATGAAATGGTCGAGTTCTCAATTAGTAGAGAGGGGAGTTAGCAAAACCTCCACCCTGGATTTCCAGAAGGCGGCATTTAGTCTGTTCAGAAATCTGTTTGGAAGAGTCCCTTGGGAGATAGTCCTCAGGGACAAAGGGGTCCAGGAAGGCTGGACACTCTTAAAGAAGGAAATCTTAAAGGCTCAAGAGCAGGCTGTCCCCATGAGGTGCAAGATTAAGGGGAGGGGAAAATGGACAGCCTGGTTGAACAGAGTTTTTGATGGGACTTAGGGAAAAAAGGAGATTTTACCAACTTTGGAAGAAGGGACAGACAACTCAGGAGGAGTTCTGAGATCTTGTTAGGTTATACAAAGAAAAGTTCCAGCTGGAACTCAACCTGGCCATTAATATAAGGGACAACAAAAAAAGTTTTTATATCAACAAAAGGAGAGTTGGGGAGAATCTCCATCCCTTACTGGATGGGGGGGGGAACTTTGTAAATATGGATGAGGAGAAGGCTGAGATACTTAGTGCCTTCTTTGCTTCTGTCTTCAACACTCACATTAACTATCCCCAGTGTGTTCAGCCTCCTGAGCTGGAAGATAAGGATGGAGAGCAGAACAACACCCCCATAATCCACAAGGAAGTAGTTAATGATCTACTTATGCACACCCCGATAATTCACAAGGAAATAGTTAATGATCTATTTATGCACCTAGACCCACATAAATCTATGGGGACAAGTGGGATACATTCAAGAGTACTCAGGGAACTGGCAAGAGAGCTCACCAAGCCTCTCTCCAACATCTATCAACAATCCTGGTAAACAGGGGAGGTAGCAGATGATTGGAGGGTGGCCAATATGACGCCCATCTACAAGAAGGGCTGGAAGGAGGATCCCGGAAACTACAGGCCTAACAGCCTGACCTCAGTACCAAGAAAGATCATGGAGAGGATCATCTTGATTGAGCTCTCACGGCAAGTGCCGGACAGCCAAGGGATCAGGCCAGCCAGCATGGGTTCCTGAAAGGGAGGTCCTACTTGATCAATTTGATCTCTTTCTATGACCATGTGTCCTGCCTGCTGGATCAGAGGAAGGCTGTGGACAATGTCTATCTGGAATTTTGTAAGGCCTTTGACACCGTCCTGCACAGCTTTCTCCTGAGAAAGTTGGCAAATCATGGCATAGACAAGTCTACTCTTCACTGGATAAAAACTGGCTGGATGGTCATGCCCAGAGAGTCGTGATTAATGGGGTGAAATCTGGTTGGCAGCCAGCCACCCAGGTGTCTCTCAGGGCTCAGTTTTAGGTACAGTCCTTTTTTGATGACCTGGATAAGGGGATTGAGTGCACCCTCAGTAAGTTTGCAGACTAGGTGGGAATGTTGGTCTGCTTGAGGGTTGTAAGGCTCTACAGAAGGACCTGGACAAATTGGATCAATCGGCCAAGGCCAGCGGGATGAGGTTCAATAAGGCCAACTGCCAGGTCCTGCGTTTCGGTCACAACAACTGCAGGCAACGCTACAGGCTTGAGAAAGAGTGGCTGGAAAGTTGCCCATCAGAAAAGGGCCTGGAGATGTTGGTGGACAGATGGCTTAACATGAGCCAGCAGTGTGTCCAGGTGGTCAAGAAGGTCAGCAGCATCCTGGCTCATATCAGGAATAGTGTGGCCAGCAGGAGTAGGGAAGTCATCATGCCTCTGTACTCGGCACTAGTGAGGCCTCACCTCTAGCAGTGTGTTCAGTTCTGGACCCCTCACTACAGAAAGGACATTGAGCTGCTGGAGCAATGAAGTTGCAGCAGGGAAGGTTTAGATTAGATATTAGGAAGAATTACTTTACTGAGAGGGTTAGTCAGGCACTGGAACAGCCTGCCAGGGAGGTGGTGGAGTCACAACCCTGGAGGTATTTAAGAAATGTGTAGATATGGCACTTCAGGGCATGCTCTAGTGCCTAAGATTGTTGGGTATGGTGATTGTTGTGGTGATGGAGTGTTGGTTTTTTTGTTTTGGTGCTGTGTGTTCTTTGTGTTGTGGGGTTTTTTTGGTTGGGTTATGTTTGGGGTTTTTTTATATATGATTAGACTCAATGATCTCAAAAGTCCCTTCCAAACATGAAGACTCCGTGATTCTGTGATCCCTATATAGCCCTATTGCCTATGTGGGTACTCTTCAAATACTTATAGGCTGTAACTGTACTATAACCTACCCCCAAATGTGGCTTTGTATCTCATTTGAGTGCCTACCCTTGCTGATGGCCCACTCCTGACACCGCATTGTTGCTCAATGCCTGGATCTGGGTCTGCTGTTCCTGGTGCCCTGCTCCCTGGTTGGAGCTGTAAGATGAGCCCAAGCTGCTAGGCACTGTTCTGCCTTATGGCTGTGCCATCAACAAGTCCCTTTGTCCCATATATTCAGTCCATCTCTGTATGTTCTTGTCCTGTTATTAATGATAAGTGTGAGAGAATGAGCTAACTCTAGAGGTCCCTTCCAACTGTCAAATCCATGAATCTGTGAATCCGTGAACTACTCTATTGAGGATTAAACTCTGACATGGATTTGTTGGCCTGTTTTGATATTCACATGAGATAATGAGGCAAAAATTGCTGTTGTACAGAGTCCTTCTGTGGGTCAAAAATTACAGAAGCAGATCAGAAACCCTGGACTGTTGACACTATAAGGCAATGGCAAAACACAGAGAGACCAGGGCTGCTGCAACTGCAGTATGTTCCCTCACGCTTACAGCCCAGAGGGACATCTGGTCCTAAGAAGCAGAGATGCTCCAGGGCTGTGCTTCTCTGAATTTCATTAAGATAGTGCACAAGCAGCTCAGTTCAGAGATTAAATTAATTAGTGTTGCCTTTCCTGAGACAGCTGCACTACCTTTGTGTCTACAGACATTTCCTCACCCTCTGGGGTGACAGAAAAAAATGGTTTTAGTTCCCACATCACTTTTAAACAAACCTTCATATTAGGTGTTTATCAAGGAACATAGGCAATAAATCAGTCCCACCATGTTAATATTAAATACTAGGAAGAAAGGATGACCAAAGCAAACCGCAGTATTGTCTAGTGGAACAAAATCTTTCTGTGGAGATGAGACGAGAAATTCTGAGAAGACCTATCAAACTAGAAAAATTGGCAACACAAGGACAGATTAGATTCATTTTTAGACAAGTGCAAGGTAATGAACACTGGGAGGAACAATTTAAGCTACTGATACATACTGATGGATTCAGAATTAGCTGTTATTTCTTAGTAAAAGAGTTCTAGGCATCATTACGAAGCATTCAATGAAGACATCTGCTCTGTGTGCAGAAGCAGCAAATAAGATGTTTGGCTGTATGGGGAAGGAGATGGTGAATAGCATGGACAAAATGATATAATGCTATTGTATAAAACCTGCTGTACAGCATGTCCTTACTTTGAATTCTACATTTACTTTTGGTCACCTCAGAGAAATTGGAAGAGATGTTGAGAAAGGGAAGTGAAAATTATTAGAATCACAGGGGAATATTTCAAATAGGAACAAAATATAGATGAATCAGATCCATTAATCTAGTTAGAAGAAGAGCAGTAGGAGACAGCTCTCTAAAATAGTTTATGGCATAGAAAGAAAGTAGAGCATATATTACTGCCTCCATTTTCCTATAATGTAGGTATACTCAAAGAACATTCTGTGAAGAACAGTAGATTCTAAAAGGACATAGTAAAATATCATTGTATACAGAGTAAAATAGCCTGTAATACCCTGGGATGCGGAATGAAAATGCAGCAAGAGGATTCAGGCTCCTATTAGGCATTAATGATGGTGACTGTCATTTAAAGGAGGGTCCCACAACCACTGCAGGACTGCTTTGAAAGTGCCTTCCTATAAATAAGATTAAGTCCCTTATAAGAAAATAAGGAGAGATTGGGCTAAAATTTTATAAATTAAGATAAAATATCAATATCAAAATCTGTAATATCCGCATGACTCAGGGTACTTGCACTAACCCAGTGCTGGTGACAAAAAGGAGAGGATGACACTGTGAAACACGTATCTTAGAGTTTTGTTAATGTAAATTTTGGTCTGCAGCACTAAACATCAGCCCTCCCTGTTAGACTAGCTCCTGAATCTTCACAGATATCACCAAGAAGCCCGTCGCACCTTTGTGCCTCCATGAACAATGCTCACTAATCTCTCACTGTGCGACATCTTGCCACTGAGAATCAGCTTTGTGCACTTTGTGCATTTCAATTCACAACTGAATTTAGACAGTTCTCTCCCTTCCCAAAAACTGTCAGGGAGGTTGAGGACAGAGGGAAATGAATGTCTGGGACTTCACAAAACATGGTATCAGAAGTAAAGGAAGAGAGATGTGCATGTGATGAGAAAGGGAGAAGTCAAAGGAAAAATCCTCAAATAAATGATACAGGGAGAAAAAGGTGAAACATATGAGCGACAGGAGAGTACAAGAAAACAAAAAAAAAGTGATGACAAAATGGAATAAAAAGAGACTGAAAGGAAAGAGGGTTCAAAGTAAAGATTATAGCACAGATTATTTGAAGGCCACAAAGAGTAGGAAATATAAAAGCATATAAATTAGAGGGAAAAGAAAGGTAGGCAAATACAGGAGAAGTGGCAGAAAGAAGAGATACAAGGAAAGAAGACCTAAAAAGAAAAAAAAAATCAGAAAAAACCAATGAAAGAATAACCTGAAATATGCCATGCAATAAGTAAGAAAGACTATTTCCATTAAAATAAAGCATGCTGAAAGGCATCCAGATGACAGAAAGTGAATACACTCAATTGAGGATGTATGGATAGTGGCACTCGAGAGAGAAGACCATGCAAATGCATTACCAGTATACGACCAACGCTTTCCAGCATGGAACAGAGAATTAAGTCTGCCCCAGCAGCTACCTCTGACTCAGAGTTTCTTCTGGGATTTCTGTGCAGGATCAAAGTGTAAGGTATATGAAAGCACAATACAACTAAAATTTCTTAGTGGCAGAAATGCTGTACAATTCATAACACAACGGAACTAAGAGTAAATTCTTCTAACCATCTTAGAAGAAATCACAGATTTTATATATAGTATTGCTAATCCCAGGGGAAAATGTACATTTTACAGAAGCACTAGAAACAATGGACCAGCACATGATTTGTGTCCTTCCACAAAAATGGAAAGATAATGGCTTTGTTAAAGTAAGTTCTATTGCACTGCTATCTGGGAAATAAAATTATCATCAATTAATATTAAATAATTCTCAAGAGTCTTTAAAGGAGCTTTTCTGTACCTAATAATGCTTCGATTTTAGAATATGACTGTTACTCAGAGCATGAGAACAAGTTCTGTAATATCACTGGATTTCCACTCCTCAACACGTGATTTTACAATGCAGTTCCAAAACTGCATGTCATCCACTCTGGCTACATTATACCCATAGGGGAGTGAGATCCAAAGATGAGTAAGCCTCGTATTTGTCCTACAACCATTTGCTTCAGCAGGCAAGTAGGCTGTCAGGGCAACAGGTCTTACTTTAGCCACATTCTTAGGAGATATCACTGACTTTTTTTACCTTTTACAATTATCAGTATCAGTGTTTCCTCCCTTGCCTGTTGTTTGCCCATTTAGATAGTAAACAGTTTAACGCAAGGTGTTCTGCAGCATACAGTGTGTAAAGACTTCAGGCCATACTCTAAGGCAAGGATAACAATCTACCAAACATAGTTATTGCGCTATCCTTGTCTGTTATTTGCAATCTGTTTAGGTATTGATTTCTCTCACTATACATCCTTGTCCTGGTCCAACAAGAACACAAATATTAGATATTTGTTATTTTTCTATGCATTTAATCTAAAAGAATAAGCATTTGTTTTTTTCTCCAATCTCTTAGTGAGCTTGTGATGGAGACTGATATGATAAATAGGATGTAGTGAGCAAATTGCAAGGAGTCTTTTAGCTTTTTCATTTTCTTGTAGGTTCTGTCACTTTAAAAACTTCATTTTTAGAGATAATTCTTTGGTTATGGAAGACATTTCAGTCATCTCTACAATCTTTTTTATTTTGCTTCATTTCAATTTTTCAACTAATTTTCAGACTGGAAAAAATGAATAAACTTAGGACTGGAGCTGGGTAATAAGGATTAAGAGGCTTTTTTATTCTATCATATTTTCTACTCCGATTCATTTTCAGAACTAGCAACCCGTCTCTTTGTTTCTAGTGTTGATGAAAAGGAGAAAAAATTGATGAAGGAGAAAAAAAGTGGAAGGAAGAGCTGGGTTAAAATGCATATTAGGGAAAAAAGTACTACCTATAATTTAATATTGCTTAGTCTTTCTGCTCACAGATTTGGAAGAGTGATTTGGCATATTCAATCTCTTCTAAGTCTTTGTCTGTAATGTCAGAGTCAGCACTTTAATGCTGTTTTTCCATTTCTTCTGGGGATGCCTTCTTTTTGCATCCTGGACAGTAACTCTGCATCCCCCATCCTGGCACTACTTCTTGGCAGAGCAATATTTAATGCAAATAAAAATTATAATGGGATTTACTTCCCCTTCCTACAGCCAGACTTATCTCCCTGGACTTACCCTCAGTTATTCTTGACCAACTGGGTTGAACTCGGATTCTTGTCACAGCAGTGCCGCATTCCATATTCAGCTTAGAAAAGGATTTCTGTTGTTGCCCTCAGCAATAGAATATCTAATGCCCTGTGAATCCTGAATCATGCTTACCAGTGCAGTGGGAGGCCCAGTTCAAAACAAGTCCTCACTGAGAATAAATTCATATCCACTGAAGTTAACAGAGCTGCATCAGTGCTTATAACTTCCTATCCTTTATCTACACTCCACTCACGGCATTATTACAACTGTTTTTGTGGCTCATTTTATATACGCTTGTTTATCTTTCCCAGGAACAGTTTGATTTAATTCTTCGAAGACCCTCTCCTCTGGCCTTCTCCCATTCAGATTAGCCATTTAGTACTCATGGCTTCAGTTCAGCAAAACACTTAAATGCAAGTTGAAGAAAATGCATTTTAAACATACAGTGACGTATGTTGCTGATATGTCATTAGGACTTAACATTTATGTGGACACAGTGCCTAGCAACCCAGTCCTGTTCCAGGAGTTTTGCTACTGCTGCGTGTTGTACTGCCACAAAACAGAAAAACAAACATTGTTCCCAGAAGCTTCCAGTCCTGAGTTTTATTGTACATTCATTGGATGTGTTATGAATATTAACCTGTGTAACCACTGCATTATACTGAGGGTTAAATGCGCTAAGATATCTCCCATTGGTTGATAAGGAAAATTAAGCAACAAAACAATTGTCAGTGTCAGCCTTTCTGCGCCAGCACTGACAGTTTATTCTGTTACCCCTCACGGGTTAGATGCCAGACTAGATGTACTTCATATTTCTCCATTCCTCTGGATTTAGGTTTGGCCACTATACCAAAGCACTGCTTCCAGAGCTAGGCATGTAAATTGAACAATATGTTGATCAAGAGAAAAAACACGCCTACATGCTTCATTGATTGCCTAAGCATAGAGGATTTGCAAGCTCTTAAATATGTGCAACAATAGATAATGAATCAGTGTTACAAAGAACACCAGCCATTATATTAAGACATACATTTACAATGCAGCATAGCTTTGTTCTTGCATGGTCTACTATGGATTTCTACTACCTTTTTGACAGTTAATCAGTCTCTTCTCGGGCTGACAGTTATTCTGGAAAGGTTTAATATAATTATGTGACAAAATAGGTTGAGAAGGTCATATTTCCATTTTGTAAGTCCTCACAAACTGGGCTTTAGAGATGCAAAGCTAAAAATCAGCGTGTTTCATGTATGCTTCATCTTGTACTCTCCTGACACTGAAAAGATAGGGGAATAATTTTGGTTGCAAGATGTAAGGTGGGTCCCTCCTCCTGCCCTCCTTCCCAGGAAGGGAAGGAATCATTAAATAGGAATGGTTTTGCAGGGCTGTTATTCTGGGGACCTCAACTCCTAATTCAGTATGTCCAAACTGTGTCCCACACGTCAGCATTAGGTCTGCCTGTACTTGTTTGAAAGGCTGATACCAAGAAGATATTTTGCCCAATCTGGAGACATCCACACATCTCTCTGAAGTCATTATTAGAAGCAGATCAGCAAATTAAAAGGTTTATGGGTTTAATCCACTGTGTAAACCCCCTTATTCAATTAAGAGGATTTGACTGTGCCCAATCTCATGTGATAATCTGCCATGGCCCTATTGAACCTATTGAACCATGGCCTCCTATTGAACACCCACTAGTTGTTACCCCAAAGAAGTACTTGGACTATCGGGTCCTTGGTTAGTTATGGTAGGTACCATTCTCTGGTCCAGAGACCAAGGCAAATCTCCTTGGTTTAGCTTCACCTGTAGTTATTTTTCAATAGATCTATTCAAAATATTGTCTGTATCTTTGTGTACACTGTGACACATACAAGGAAATACTTAATCAATGTACTTAGAAGACATGATCCTGTGCCTCAGTAAAAGATAGTGTTGTAGTGTCTCTGTCTCACTTTGCTTCAAGTGGACTTTAACCCTGACAAGACAGTGACTGTTCCTAAATCTTTGCTTGCAGAAGACCCAGCACTGCCTGCAGATGCCATAGCTTTCCTGCATCAGTACAGCACACAGAGTAAATCATGTGTTGGTTTTCATAGGCCCGTTCACAACTGACGGGCAACGAATGACAATTAGTTCTCTCTGGCCGCCTAGGGAAGAATTCCCTGACGCAGCTCCACCTTCCCCGACGAGAACAATGGACAGATGCCGTTTCCTTCGCACCCCAATCCCTAGTCCTACCCGCTTTTGAGATTCTGATAATATTTTTTTAAAATCAAATGCCTACATTCATAAGTAATCTTGGGTCTCTGCAAATGTGTGCCTCTGTGGCTAAAGTTAGAAGTTAAAGCAAGGCAACCACTAAGTGCAGTAACATTTAAACTGAGAATTATTGGTTTTCCACCTCTATTTTTCCATACCTCAGGGTTTTTTTTCTTTTTATCCTTTAAAAAAGGGCACCAGACACTTTTTAATTTTTTAATGCTGACACAAATGAAAGAAACAATGATGATCTGTGAAAACGGAATCACAGAATCTTAATGGTTGGAAGGGACCTTTGAGATCATCGAGTCCAACCACATTAAAAAACAAACAACAACAACAAAAAATTAAAAAAAAAACCACACCCAAACAAACACACCCACAAAACCCAGAAAAACCACACACAAAAAAAAAGCATCCACCAACTAAACCCCACAACTCCACACACAACACCCCACCACAAACCAATAACCTTGGGCACTAGAGTGCCATATCTACACATTTCTTAAATACTTCCAGGGATGGTTCCACCACCTCCCTGGGCGTGCTGTTCCAGTGCCTGACTATCCTCTCAGTAAAATAATTTTTCCTAATAACTAATCTAAATCTCCCTTACCGCAGCTTCATACCATTTCCTCTGGTCCTGTCATTATTCCCTTGGGAGAAGAGGCCAACCCCCGCTTCTCTACAGTTTCCTTTCAGGGAGTTGTAGAGGGCAATGAGGTCTCCCCTCA